>VYXG01004683.1:7150-38782 GCA_013397235.1 Lanius ludovicianus
TTTTGTTAATAATAATAATAATAATAACTCTGAAGGAAACCAAAGAAAACAACTTGAACAAATTTTAAGTACTTAAAGCTAAAGTGTTATTCTAGGGAATATCCAAAAATTAAAAGCAAAAAAAAATATTTACCTGTATTTCATTTGAATTTTTCTTTAGTTTTTCAAAAGCTGGATATTTTGATTTGTGTATTGAGGGTGTTAAAATATTAAAAATCCTTGTGGGTGTTTCCACCATAATCTATTTATACGGTGAGCAATTAAGAACTCTGGGAGGAGAACAGATAAGAAATGTTGCTGTATGTTCTGAATGACTTCCAATTACAATTTGAAAAAGTTGCAGTAAATGTGAAATTGGTCCTGACTACATGTAAAACTTTGCATTTTAACTTTTGATTTTGCCATGAATTTTCTATCAATACCTCTTTTTTGAGCTTTCAATATGTATAAATGTACATATAGTCTGCATGTCTTAATGTCACTTAACATAAAAATATGAAGGTTATAGAGAATGGTAGCATAAATTATTTTTTTTTCCAAGTCATTTGGCGGAAACATCATAAGTAGAAAATCAACCTCAGACTTGAATCCTGTTCTGGCAGCCAGCAGCTCCATGCTCAATCTGGCTTCAAGATGTAGGACAAGATAGCCTGTCTCTGTAGCATAAATGAAGTTTTAAGTGTTCAAAGGACTCACAGAGATTTAAGTTTCTTGCAGAATTTTGTTGTCTTTTATTCTGAAAAATCTAACTTTCATAATATATATCGTAGTACAACAAGTATGGTCACTTTTAGAATAAAATATCAAAAGAGAAAGGAAAAAGCAATGGCATTTATTTATTTCTGGACTCCTGGAAATGTTCAGAATCTCAGGGGAAAAGCAAACAATGAAAAGAAGAAATAAACCCAAAACCTAAACAACAAAAACCCCACTACCTAATAATTTTTTACTTTTGCAGCATTCCTTTACCACTCTGTTTAATTCCTCATTGTTTTTGTTTTAGAATGAAAGGTAGTGAAGACAGCAGCTGCAGAGATTTGGAACAGATTAACAGGAGTGAGGGTGGGTGTCACGATCCGCTCTGCGAGGGGCAGTCGTGATGGTTCATTAACCCGATCTCAGAGTGCAAAAGACACAGCAGTGGGGGCTTCAACTTAATCAGCAATGCACTTTATTGAAGTGCCAACACAATATGTGATAGAGGGAAGAGAAAAGGAAACTAAGGAGAGAGAGAGAGAGAGAGAGAAAAGAGGGGACAGGGGATATAACTACCAACGGAGGGACAAGTCCTCGGGGTGTTCTGCCTATAGATTCATCCTCTTCCATGGGGAGATCTCGAAGGTGGGAAACTCAGAAAGTCTCTTTATAGTCCTTTTCAGAAGCAAGGGGCAACTGGCCAAGAGGTGGGGGAAATCTACAGCCATTGCTATGAGGCCCGGTGCTTTGGGAAACGGGTACAGAACAGGTCCTTTTAGCACAGTCCTTTCCACCTTAGCAGCAAGAACGGTGCAGTCCACCGTGACCTGTTTGATGTTCTCCCAGCTTAGGCACACCTGCAACACTTGGCAGATGTCCCACCTCAGCCAGGCCAGGGCTCTTGTGCAAAGTTTTTAAGGTTTCAGTCTCTGTCCTTGTCAATGATTGTGAGGCAGATGAGGGATCTTTGGACCGTCCCTTACAGTGGAAAATCATGACAATATCAAAGGGGAGGATTTCAGAATGGGGATTGACCTCTGGGTACTTTTTTAGGAACCTAGTATTATGATGTTATGGAAGATGGAGGAGCTATTTGAATTTATAGAACATATCACTGATAACTTTTTATGGACACTCTGTAGTGGTTATTTACTCAGGAAGGCAGTAGGTATTTCTTGCCAACTAAAGTACTATTGATATGTGTTAATTGCACAATTGTATGGAATTTTCTGGATTTGGGATTTTTTTTTTAGGACAAAAGTGACAGATTCCTATGAGTGATATTTTTGCAGATAGAGTTGGTAACAATACCATTACACCAGAAGAGATTTTAGTCTCTATCCATATTCCCCATTCTAGGAAGGTAAGTTATTAGTTTGTTTAGTTTTGCTTTAAGCAGAGTTAAATACTATGAAATAAAGCGGGGGGGAAGCATAGTCCATCTGTTTAAACTACCAATGTTACTGCTCACTTTCTGAATTCCTTACATATACTCATTTCAGTGCCATACTATCTCCCAGTTTCAGACAAAATACACATATCAGCAGGTAGCTTTATAAAGATATATATATATTGATGCTATATAAAGAGTAATATTTAGACAAAAGTTTCCCCTAAAATGATGAAGGCAATCGCAGTTGTCTAGATCCCCTACAAAAGGGGTCTTGGACAAGCTGCTATTGTGCTCACCAAAGAAGGCTACTCACCTGTGATATGGCTGGCATCAAGTAGGTAAAGCACTGTTGTCTCTTCAGGATTTTTCTTTAAAATGGGATAAGATTGGATGCGTGTGTAATAGGTCCATAAATGTTGCTTGACTGAATGATAGTCTTTAACTGATACTGGGTTTGCAAGAGTGGATATGGGATCTTCTAAGATAATTATGGGTCATGTTATCTGAATACTGAAGTTTGGCAATACTTTGAAGCCTCTAAACTTACGGTCTTGTTATAAATACAACTCCACTCCACAAGATCCCTGTCTTCCAGCTATCTACCATGAAAAATCTTGGTCATCTGAACTCTGTAGGTGATGGAGGATTGGGTATTAGTTGTTAGAAAATTGAAGATTGTAAAGGTACTGAAAGGTCAAGAGAAGAAAGTGCATGGTCTTGAATGCTCAGGAAATTGGATTTGTGCTTTTCATTTTTTGTTCTCTTGCTTCACATAATGCAATAACAAGTTCTACTTTCAGATACTTACATGTCTGCACTTCCTCTTGCTCAGGGGGAGTGTGTCTCTGCATTTCGACAAGCACCAAGACGGGAAAATGCTCTTCCAATAACCAATGCTGGGATGAGAGTCCTTTCTGAAGAAGGTACAGACATTATAAAGAATCTAAGCATTTTCTATGGAGGTGCTGTCTCGACAATAGTCTGTGCAAAACAAACCTGTTGGACACTTATTGGAAGGTAAAACTTCTCTGTCTTGTCTGTGTCTCTGAGTAAACGGACTTTGAAAGCTTGGGTTCACGTTCCTTGGGACATGAGAGTGCAGAAAGATTTCTTTTGTTTGACTGATGCCTTGTATGTTCAAGTGAATGATCAAGCCTTAAATGATGACTTTTCAGGATTGTTATGTTTTGGAGTGTGCATACGAACTCCAGTGTGAATTATGCAGAGATAAGACAGATGAGCTGTGAGATAGGTGGATGAGGTATACATCAGTCAGTTGCGCACCTAAACCCGAATATTGGTAAATTATTCTGCATCTTGTACATTTGATAGTTCCCTCATATCAATGTTCTTGAGTCCTTCAGCTTGTGTCTAGAAGATACAAAGTTTGAGAACTTCAGATATGCCCAATAAAGTCAGAAGCACAAAGTCAAGTCTTCACCTTTTCAACATCTCTTCATCTACAAGGTCCCAATAATCTCCAGAATTAGTCCCTGATGTTCCCTCTCAGTTTGCAGCACCTTTCCACGCTTTGGAGGAAAAAAATTGCAAATAATTCAAGCAGCGTAAAACCAGCAGTAAACAAAGCCCCACTGGCCTGTTTTGCCATTTAATGTGCGACCGTTTCATTAGTTGAAGTGGTCATTATTTTTTGATCCCTCACACGATTAAATTTAGTTTAGCACACTAATATTTTGATATCTAGGGTTGTGTAACTGTGGAGAATTAACAGTGTTGAGATACTTGAAGAAGAAATGTTCAGGAAATGTAACAACTAATTAGATCCCAAGAAAGTATCTACATTTTTCATCTATATCTTCTTTTCTTCAAATGTAGGATAGTTTTTGTAATATGGTGAGAACCTGTAAGACTGCTAAAGCAGCTTTAAAGCTGTAATAGGGTTTGTTCAATTATTTAGTAGTTTATTTTAAAAATGCTGGCATAGCACTTAATGTCATTTACTTACGGGAGCTCAGTTTTGTGAGCAGCATTGATCTACATCATTTTAAAAACAGTTCTCCTCCCAGAGTTCTTAATTGCTGCAAGACAGCATGGAAAACTCTTGGGGCTATTAGCTGTCTACTGATTAATTTTTGTGGCGAGCTTGCCTCTTTATGTCTTGGAATATCCTTANCAAGGGGATCCACCTCAACAGAAAACCCTTGTCTTCTCTTCAGGGAACTCCACGATTGCATTTGTCAAGGTGTCTTTCACTAGAGAGAGGCTGTAGGCAGCTCCCAGAATTAACCCTGTAACCAAAAGATGATGCAAGTGTAATGTGTGCATTGCTTCACTGCCTGGGTTTTAAATTGTGTTCAGGCTGTAGAGCTAGTACAGCTTACATGGGCTACAGTCAGATAAAAGGAGAGGGGCCTTTGCATTTTAAAGGAACTGGAACCTTTCATTTTAGGAGACCGAGGGTAAAATCTCTTGAAATGATGAAAATTAACTAATACCTCACCTCTTCTGCATAAAGGGAAATCCTTTCTCTGCTTCCAGCTGCACCTTGCAATACCAACTCTTTCCTTTGCACCTTGCTTTGACTGAGTGAACATTTAGGAGATGTTTCACACAAAGGTGAGCCAGCTTCAAAATGCTTTCAACATACTCTTCCTATTTTTAAGCACAATTTTCATCTTAATTTGATCTAGCCTTGCATATGTACCTTCTAGTTATTCTTCTAAGGTGTAGGTAGGTAGCATTGGCAACAAAATCCCAAATAGTCCTAACAATGAACATAATATTCTTTTTCCCACTAGGAAGACAACTTATACGCATTTATTTAAGATTTTTTTTGTAAGATTATACTTCTAATTTCTTTTTAAATGGTACACCTTTCCTTTCTATTAAAAATAATTATTTACAAAATAGATATATGTTTTCAATGAATATTGGGATTCAATCAAAAACAGAAATGAAAATAGATAAAAAAATTAATGATTTTTTAATCCAGCAAAGCAATGTTAATTTTTTTGTATTTAAAAGCAAAATTTAATCAAAACATATTTTGCATTTAAATCTGATTAAGGAGAGGAAATTCTATTTCTGGCTGGCAAACTAAACTGCATATCTCTTGTTTACAAACTAGTAAGTCTCACCTTTGCATATCTAGCTTATATTTACACACTTTAAAAAAGCAGTAAGCATTCTCCCAGCTTCTTTTCCTAGCTAATTTTCAGCTAAGCACAAACTAGTTTTGAATAGAACTGGATGACTGATCTGAAATAAAATACATATTCTAAATGCAATGACAGAACTATCAAACACAGTTTACCACTTTAAAGAAGTGGCTTCAAGCATATAGGAAGTAATTTCATCAGATATGACTTTCCTTAAAACTTTGGCGGTAAACTTGTACAAGGCAATTTTTATTCAATTAATTTAGACTATTATAGTAAGTTGAAACCTATTTCTCATTGTATTTCTAATCCACTAGAATTTATTTAAAACCCAAAACCTGAGTCTAACTTTAACTAAAAAAACCTCTGTGCTTATTATAAACACGTAAGTTGAGATACACAATTTTAACCTATTATAATGAATGCTCTTATGGTTGAGAACAAGATTAGTCAATGCATATTAGCTATGCCAGTTTAATCACAGCCTTTTTTCTAATGTAAACAAGCATGCCATGTGAGAGTTATCTCACTGTGGTTCTGTATGGGTCTCTCTCTGCTAACCAGCAGAGCCCAGCACAGCAATCACAAAGCAAATACTGCATGACTTGGCACCAGAATAAACACTCTTGCACTAAGGCCCAAGTTAATATTGCTGGTCAACTCTGCACTGCATCGCGAAGACAAAACCATCCTGTACTGGAATGTTGCCAACAACTCCCTTGACCTGGGAAAGAACCAAGCATGCTTAGGAATGAGCTGCACAGCACTTCACACCTTCAGCACTATGGAATGGTGCAGCATTCCTTACTGCAAAGAAATCTCCTATTTCTGAAAAAAGTCAAGTCTACTGACCATCATCTGTGTATTTCAGCACATTCAGATCTGGGATCCTTGCAGGAGCAGTAAGAACCGGATGGAACACACCTCTAAATTTCATCTCAGGTCCTACAAGGTAAGAATAGATTTAGACAAAAGGCTTTTCCCTAACAACGACTCCCACATAGTGGAACGTAAGCTTAAGGATGAAGATGTGAAAAGAACGACAAATGTAGCCCCACTCCTCTCATGCACACTGAAACTACAGCAACAGGAGCCATTCTGATCACATACATAACCACACTGGTGCTCCCAACCACAAGAGGTGCTTCAGGGTGGGCAGCTTTCAGATCCAGTAGCTCATCCAAGCTTACAGGAGAAATCCATGTTACTCGCTCCCCACAAAAATCAGAGGTTTGGTTGATTTTCTGCCATTCTCTCATGGAGAAACATGGCAGATTTAAATATTTAGACATATAGACAGGTGTGAGGTCTAATAGACACCAGACTGAAAGTCAAAAATATTCTTAACAGCAGTTCCACATAATCCTTTAAAACTGGACAAAAAATGGGACAGAAATACTATGCTGGCTCTTTGCACAGTGGTGAAATTCTACACTGTGTGAGTCAAATGTCTTCAAGTAATTCCAATGGGGTAATAAACAAGACTGATAATAAATAGTCCCCAAGCAAAAGATGAAGAATAGATCCAGCAATTGCTAAAACTGTTAGAAAAGTGATAAAAAATACTTAGGGAGGTGCTGCCTAGGTTGCTTGGAGGTCACCAGTGACACAGCAGCATCCCTTTCTAGATTATGAATGCACTTAAGTGTCTCTGGCTTTCTAGCACTGTTCCCTGATCTCTTGGAAACAGCTTGTGAACCAATGTTGATACAAACATACAGTCAACTCCCATCCTACAGTTATCAACATTTCTCCAGAAGCAGTCAGCTAAGTACAGAGAATTAGACTTTGAATCTCTACACTGACAATAAAGTAAAACAAACAGCTTTCAGTTTTTCTAGGGCAAACACTGCTGCCAATAATTAGAGATGCCTAACACTTTACATTCCAGCTGTTTATATCTTTGGCATATCCTAATCACAGGGGCTAAACACTTCCTGATCTGGGTGGCTATCTGAGAAAAGACTAACAAAACTATTAAGCCAGAAAATTGTGTGGCAATGTTAAAAAATGTTTGCCATTAGTCTTGCTGTAATGTATATGTATCTTCAGCGGCTGGACTGAAAATCCAGTTTAGGTTGCTTCTTTGTCTTCTTTAACCCCTAACTCTGCACTTTCATTTTCCCAACATGATTTTTTTTGGTATGTGAATATTCAAAAAGCTTACTGGACAAAAACCCAAGAAGAAGTATAATAATGGTTTGACATTAAAATGTTTGGCATTTCTTCTGATGAATTACTGCTAAGCTGGACTTAGGAATTAATTCTGAACAGATCTCAAGAATAGTCTATATGCAGCAGAAGTTACCACTAGTTCTGGAGGGAACATAAGCTCCTGGGTGGGATCTAAGGGCTGGAATTCATCTGTCGAAAACAGACTAGCGATGACCTTAAAAAGAAGACAAGCTGTTGTGGTTTGACACAACTAAGTGTCAAGCACACGAAAATCAGTTACTTTCATAAGGAGAAAAAAAAAAAAAAGAAAATATTGAGGAAAACTAGATAGCTGTGAGGCAAAACAGGTTCAAACTTAAATGGTTGCAGTACAAGGAAAGAGTTTTATTACTAACAGAATTAAAAGTTAAAAGATATAACAAGAAATTAAAAAACAACCCCCCCACACCCCTTTTTTCCCAGCGCTTTTCTCTTTTTCCTAACTAGCACAAAAGATAACACAACATAGGATTCTAGTCATTGTTACAGTTCTTGAAAAGTCTCTTTCTTATGCTTAATGAAAAAAGGGTTTATTCTTGCTCTGCGTGGTTTCTCAAACTGCCCCCAACAACAGACCTGCCCGGAAAGAAACAATCTGCTGTGATGTTATACATCTCTTTTACAGAAGAATATCAGTTTTTTCACACTGCCACACATGGGCCATCACATGGGGTTATCAGTCTTTTTAAGGATGGGTTATTTTGGCCTGAACACAAAGGCTTTTTCTGCTACACCTCTTTAAAAGCTTCTCACTGCTTCTATATAGCCTGGCATAGGCACTCTTCACAATTTGCACAGGCCATACGTGAGTCTTCCATCCCCCCATGCACTTCAAATGGATTACAGAGACAAACAGTTTGAGATATTACAGTTTCTTACCACCGCATGCCAGAAGTATTTTTAAGCTACGCGTGAAGAACGCGGCACTGTCCTTTTCCTCCGTCGCCATTTCCAGCTCCGTCTCAGATGGCTCACTCTCTCTCTGACTCTGAAGCCTCTATGTCGAAGAATGTTCTTGTTCAGGCTTTATGGTGAAGAAAGCCTCGTTCCCTTTGTGCTGTTCTCTGCATGGTGTTTTCTTCAGTTCAGCCCGAAGTGTGCTGGCTGCAGACAGGAGGCTCTGCCAGCGCCACATGGACAGGAGGGGGACCTGCCGGTGCCAAGAAGCCGCTCTGGATAGATTTTAGCTGTGTGCCAGCCCATGGCTGGTTTTAGCTGCCTGAGCTCTGGGATGGTTCCCTCCCCAGCGACCCAGGGTCCGTGCTGCAGCATCAGGGAGAGACCCGTGCCCGGCCCCTCCTGCAGGCGAGCTGGAACAAGAGGGACCTCCCGCCTTTCTGTTTAAATGTGTAAATTGTGAGAAGCGTGATTGGTCTAAAAATCTGTCTATCAACTCAGATTCAACCCACTACACAAGCAAAGACCAAGAATTTTCTCTCATCATTAATTTCATACAACAACAAAAGAAAATGCAAAACCAAACCAGGAGAATCCCACTATAGTCAGTAAAAAATTAGCCATTTCATTATAATTTGGATTTGTTATTAAATCACTATGCATCGTTTTGAGTAGCTGAGGTAAAAGAAGTGTTCATAACATTTTCTTAAATTTTAATGCTAACACAAATGCCAGTACTAACCCACAGTAAACCACATGGAGTTGAGAAGCAAGCAACTGAAGGACTAAGTACAGGCTTCCTGTAGTTCTACTATAGCGAAGTAGTTTAGTAGTTTCGTGCCAACCTAGAGTACTCAAAACCCAAAGAAGCAGATCAGATACTACTGAAAGAAAATTGAGAACAAAGTGAAATATTTGTATGGATAAGAGGTTTCACATAAAATCATAATCATGGCTGTAATTTTTAAGGGCATATCTTCAGACTCAAGTCAGCAGTTTTCCTAAGAGATCAGTACTTAGACCATCACTGATCATTGATTTAAACAAATTTCACATTGAATGTCTCGCACATTGTAATTCTCATTGTATGGGTAGAGCTGAGACTCTTAATATTACTGAACCCGAAGACCTGTTCAAATCTCAGCTCTGGAGATCCAAACTGCCTTATACCAACTATCTGACACAAAAATATACACATAGAATCCTCCATTTTTCAAAATATTTCCAAATTTCTTATGAGGAATAATAAAATGTCTTCGTTATCAAATAATATGCAATATTCATTCTCTAAGTTTTATATTGAAGTAGGGTAGGCAATATACTTAGAACTTTACCTTCTCTTCATTGTCAAACAAATCATCTTCCTCATCCAAGCAACACTTTCCATTCATTTTCCTTTGACAACAAATGTATTCCTAAAATAGGAATATCCCATTAGTGAAATACTGCCCAGAATGGCAATGAGTTAAAGCTGATAAGAGTGACTGTATTTCAGTAAAGTTCTAGATGTGGTTTAAGAACAAGCTGAATTAGAAGGATTAAGTGTTAAAGCAGTGATATTAAAAAAACCCATCAGATATTGAAGTCCTTAATACAAAATAATTCTTACTATGTGGAATTCAGCTGTGTGAGAGCAGATATAGATGGTCTGTATTGCTTCCTCTACCAACTGTTCACTCCTATTTCTACTCTGTAGTTTTCTGACACATTGCATTGCATGATAAATTACTAAGAACCTGGATTGAAATTCTGCTTTTATTCATGCCAGTACTAACCCACCATAAACCACACGGAGTTACTTCAGATTAGTCTTCATACTCCATGCTAGACACCATGTTCATTTGTGTTAATTAATTTTTCTAATGCGTTAGGCCATTTACTCAGAACTACATCCCTTAGCAGAGGGAAGTGATGATCTTAATTGAAATCTTGATGGCTTGTATATGCATATAAATGATAGGCCCAATCTAGTAATCCTATTGCCTCTACTTCTTACCTTACAGAAGGTTTTACAGGCATTCAGGATTGGCCTATATCCAGTACAGCGGCACAAGTTCCCTGAAGAAAGGAAATCAGTCAGAAAAAGCTTTGCTCTGAAGCACATGGCTTTAGAATGTCATGTCTTTATGTGAGTCTTGTGTTTTCAAAGCTCAAGGAGAAGTGTTAGCTCTCAGAAACACAAAAAAGAAGAGTGTCACAAGACTTACGACCCTGCAGCTCCTGACAAAAAAAAAATGCCTGTTTCAAGGGGAGTATGAAATACTTTAGATCTGCACTAGAGTGAATGCTGGCTACAGTACAGCTCAGTATGCAGGAGAATAACAGATTGTACAATATTCTTCATCCACTCAAGATGTTGTTCTCTTTCCCCCTGACTTTTTTCTAGAGGTGAAAGAAGTTAACATTACACCTCTAAGTTCATCACACAGCAACAGAAAATGTCTTTGGCTCCACTGTGACTCTAGAGCACAACAGATGACAGAAGGCTATTTTACCTACAATAAATGCTCACACTTTCCCTTACTGAAGATAGTCTGCATCTCTCTGCATTATCTGTTTTAATCCTACTGCAAAGGGGCTGCCCTGCAAGGCTTATGACATGCTCAATTCCAGATACAAAGGGACCTTGGAGATGCTCAGATGCAGCTCCTTCTCCAAGGTGACATCATTTTTGCTCATCTGATTTAAAGCACTTCAAAAGACACATATGGGGATGTTTTGAACACCTGAAAAAAATCCACAGCTCCATGTTTTATTTTCCAGGAGAAAAGAATGACAGGGAATACAAGATCTGCATCAGCTGCAACGCTGCTGAGAAGCACAATTGGAAAGAGTACATGGTCCATGTATGCAGCCATGTGTACTCACAGAGACAGGCACTCACATACACAAAGCATCTGAAGAAATGCTTCACACCTGCAAACTAACAAGTGGCAATTTTTAGCAGCCAGAGATGCAATCATCTGCTCTGAAGTTGGTTCTGGGTGGTTTCTTAGCAAAGTGTATATGGACAACACCATTCCAGGCGTGCAGAAACCGCACTGGGAGCCATGGCACTTGGCAAGTCTTTCCTGAAAGGAAATACTACAAACAGCACTCCTTCCAGCACTCATCTCTATTCTAATGAATGCTCTCTTAAATGGGAGACACCATACAAAATGTTGTCTTCATAGTAAATCTGACTTTTGAATAAAACACTTTAAGCAATATCAAATGAGAATAATTATTTTGGGTGTGATGTTCAAGCATATCTTACTAAAGAAGCTAATTAACCTTCAGTGGACTTCTGTCTTTTTGCATTTGTACTAAAACATGAGCCAAAGGGACATTGTCCAAGATGTGGCATTAACCCAAACAGAGCAAAGCCTGACTCACTCCAACAATCCTTACATACCAACTACTTGCTCAGACTGTCAATATTAAAGATCCATTATGAGCCATGTGTCATCAGCCTTGATCAATCAACCACCAGAAACCAATGTTGTCCTCTGTTGTCATTTACCAGGGAAAGCAACCATCTTAAGAAATTCCCATGCCCTAAAAGCATTGTCACTAAAGCCATCCCATACATAAAAGAAATCAGTAATCCCTTTATATGGTGATACTGTACTCCCACCTGAACCGGATGAATCCTGGTTTTTGTACTTCCAACACCTTCCACTCTAGTCACTGCTGCACCGTACAAGGAGCAAATGGGAAGCAAACATGCATTGGCTGAATAGTGTCTTTGGAACATAAAGGAGAATAAAGAACATTAATATTATTTTAATAAACAAGTGTGAATATTATTTTTCAGTCAACCAAGACATAGTTTATACTTACAAAGCAGCCACTATCAACCTCTGGAATGAGAAGGGATCACTTTCTAGCTTTTTCTCTTGTCCTCAGTATAAAAATATCTATGAGGAGAGTTCCATAGAATTTACACCTTCCTTAATACTACAGTCTTTTCTAATTGCCCTCTTGTCTCTCTTGCCCACAAGCAATTTGTCAACTTTTATTTTGGAGGAGGAGGATAGGGAAGGGAAGATTGGTGTAGTCATTGGAAGAAAGTAAAGAATTTTTGCTTCAGGTTTATAACCAAACTTCTGATCCAAATTCTGATGTAAAATAAATATCATACTAAATAGGAACAACACCCCAAAATGAAAATTCTTCAAAGCATTGAATAATTTTTAAAAAATATTTTATTTTTTAAATACAGTTGAAATGTTTGTTTTCAAGAGTCCAACTGCTTTAACTTCAGGTCTTTCATTAACTTCAAACATTTTCATTTGTGTTGCAATCCAATGTAACGCAACTGTACAAAAGGACAACTGGAACACTTTTTCCCCCCACCTAATAAACACTTCAACGCACAATGGCATGTAACCATTTAACAATTTGATTGGATTTTTCTCAACTTAAAAGCAATTTATTCCAATTTTTAGCTTAATGAAACTTGGATTTAGAGTTTAAAAATATTTATTTTTGTGGGTGGGGTGAAAGGGATGGAGTTCAGTATTAAAGGGCTGGTAAGACTCAAACTTCTGCCTACCCTATCTCCCCACTAATGATATGACACTGCTGGTTTTGGCTGGGATAGAGCTCATTTTCTTCACAGTAGCCAGTGTGAGGCTGTGTTTTGGATTTGTGCTGGAAACTGCTGATAACACAGGGATGTTTAGTTTCTGCAGAGCAGGGCTTACACAGGGTCAAGGTCTTTTCTGCCTCTCACCCCATCCCACCAATGAGGAGGCTGAGGGACACAAGAAACTGGGAGGTGACATATCTGGGACAGCGGACCCAAAATGACCAAAGTCATATCCCATCCGATATGGCATCATGTGCAGCATATAGAGCCAAGTGAAGCAGGAGGAAGGGTGGAAGATTAGGAGTGATTGTGTTTGCTTTCCCAAATAACCATTACAGATGACGGCGTCCTGCTGTCCTGGCGATGGCTGGTCACCTGCTTGATGATGGGAAGTAGTGAGTAAATTACCTACTTTGCTTTGTTTCCATGACCAGCTTTTGCTTTATCCATTAAAATGTCTTTTCTCAACCCATGCGTTTTCTCTTTTACCCTTCTGCTTTTGTCCCCCATCCAACTGGGGGGAGTAAGTGAGCTGCTACATGGTCCTCAGTTACCAGTTGGAGTTAAACCACCATACAGAGCTGCAGGTAGGAGCCACATTCCAGTGGTCATGCCAAAGTGTCTTCAGTTATTGCCTCTTAAAATCTCCTTGCAGGGGCTTTCAGTATTTATAAGTAAATAAGGCATTTAAATATGATAGTTCAGCAAATTTACAATATAGCTGAACCAACAGTCATTTTAACAGCATTCCCTTTTTGGATAACAGTGACCCTTCCTCTAGATTCTTTTAAGTACAAGTTCTACAACTCTGTTTTTAAAGTTTCATATCTGGAAATGGTATCTACAATCATAAAACTCTCTGTGGTTTTCAAAATATTCTGTTAAGGATACCGTATCTTCTTGGAAGCTGGCTCATAAGTTGATATCATCACTGTGCAGGCACCACAGCCACCTCCTCCATAGCCATACTTAGTACTTGTAAGACAGGCTGAAAATGCTGTCATTAGGGAAAATAATTGTGTAGTTCCATTCTGGTCTTTATTCTGCTCAAAGGCTTGAGACCACCTTTTTTCCTAAACATCTAAGGAACATAGAATCAGTTTTGTATCATAGCATATGTATCAGACTCCTTTGTATATTGGAATAAAATTTTCAGTGAAAACAAGATTGAAGCCAAGGAATGACACGACCAAAATCCTCTTCCCAAGAAAACAGAAAACTTGATTATGGCTTATTTTGGAAGAGGAGTGTGTTGGGACAGAAAAGGGAAGTGAAAAATAGTTTTCCAAGTGAAAATATGAAAAGAAGAAATGTGTAATGGGCACAGCAGCTGTGTATTGGAAATTCCAGTGGAACACGAAAATCAGTATCCCAGTTTCTCCCAGAAGGCCCATTTATAGTCAGGATATTTACCTTGCATCTCATCTGAAAGATCACACTTCTGAGAGAAGTGCTCATTTCTGTAAATCTGGAACAATGTTCAACATGACGCTATGAATGAATGAACAGCTAATTTAATGTTCCAAAGCCACCAAAAGGAAGATACCTTTGTGCTCCTCAAAATTCCATCAGCCTCAGGTTCTCATCACACGATCTCCCCTTTAACAGGGGAGAGACTATTACAAAACTTGGAGACTTCTATTCTGGCAAGCTTTTTGTATACTGACCATAGGAAGAAGGGGAGGAACACAGACACATACTCATTGTGCCTGATGGCATAACTTTGTGTGTTCAAGAAACTAGGCTAAAAGTACAGCTCAACTGAAGAATATTTGGATTAAGAGATGTCATTTAGTATAATTGATTTATCTTAAAGGAATCACAACTTCCTTAATCTGGTAATTAAGCCTTGAATTAAAATTTACTTGAATAAGGCTTTCACATGAGTGACTTTAGGGAACAGACAAGAAAAAGATACGCCTCTTTCACAGATAAGACAAGAGTATTTGTTCAGGATCAGCATTTTTCGCTATTATCTACAATAAGAAAGTGAAAACAAGCTTTAAGTAAGAAATCAAGGCCTTTCAAAATTCAGGGCACAGACTACATTCCCACAAAAGCCAGAGGAGAATCCTTCTCTGGTTCCCCCTCACAGAGATACACTAATTGCCTAACACCGCAGGAGAGTTTGGGCTCCTTCCGGAAATTCTTTTTCACAGAGACACGTTTCCAGAAAAGAAGTGTTAGTACCAAAAGTACCTTGCAAGTACTGTTATAAATGAAACTGCCAATTAAATCGAATTAATAAATTGCGTGAGCCAAATTATTAATATAAAAACAAACAGAATTTATTTTATGATCAAATTGACGTTATTGAATAGCCACTATAAAGAAAGGCAGGGCCAAGCCTAGGTTCTTGACTCTGGGTGACAGCTACACAGCCCTGAACACCAGCAGTTAGGGATGGTAGTGCACCCCTTCGAGGTTTTTGAGTCCGGTTTTTATACTGTTTTTCTTGCCCCTGGCTAGGGAATCCTTTGTCCTTTTCATTTTTGATGGTCCTCTGGTCCAGAGATCAGGGGTTCATTTAGATGTTGATGTGTTCAGGGACTCTCTTTGTATTTCGGTTGATATTTTCCAGTAACTCATCTTAGTGTTTCTGGTAAAGGATCTGTTCAGATGATGATACTTCCGAGAAATCCTTGTGTGATTAAAATGAAGAGTCTTGAGTAAGAGGTCCATTCAGCAGCAGTGTCCAGGGAGTAACAGATCATATCTGTTACTCCTTTCAGATGGAAAGGATTCTCCAACTAGGCAGAATGAATCCGTAGTAGATTGATGTGCCAGCTGGATATCTGGCTTCCTGATGGTGGATGCATGACCACTTCTCCTCTCAGGTTTGCCTTCACTTCATATGCTAATTTTCACCTTCGGGAGAAGTGTTTTGTAACTTTGAGCAAGATGCCAGGAAACATGCCAAGGCACATTCCAAGCACAACATGTTTGGATATAGGTACAATTCTTAATACATTCTATGTACAATCTGCTATATTTCAAATTCACAACCCATCTTGATATCTTTTAATTTCTTATGAATTTTGACTTATCTGTAACAGTACTAAAAATAACTGCTGCTCAGTGAAATGTTATACTGAGGGAACTGACCTTCAGCCACACTAGAAATAAAAATGCAGCAGAACTTTAGAGACAACATAACAAACTAATGATTTGCAGATTTTAAAGTCTCCCTGGCACTCTGACGTACTGGAATAAACACTGGAGGAAGCCTGTAAGGCTATTGGCAGGAGCAATTTATTTGCTAGTTTTATTTATATTTACTTTCACTTGTAAAAAACCGACAACAGAGAGCAACAGAAATACACACGTTCTTGATTGAGTACAGTATTTCTCATTCCAGCACTTAGAATCAGTTCTGTGATAAGAAAGGGTAGTCTTTGGGGGTTTTTTTTCCCTCTTTCTTTGTTCATTAACCCAAGACATGAATCCGAACAAACAGAGGAAGGTATTACTGAAAGCTGCAAAGGAAGACAGCTAGCATAATTACGCAAACCCTGCTTGCGCAGCAAAGAGACCTGTATAACCATATATGGAAAAGGTTATTCACAAGTCAAAGCTGCCTGTGAGGAAGAGGATAGAGCCTTCCTCCTGACGACCACCAAAGGGCAGAATAAGACCCCCTAGAAACCCGCCACGCAGACGCAGAGTACACCGGAAAGGAATCACGTTAACCGGAAGAGAAAATGTATAAGAACTGAGGTACTGGGGGAGAAAGGTGCGCGCCGTTGGCGGAGCTGAGACTCCCCGGCCGCCCAGCGCTGTTTTGCTTGTTGCCGCTTGCTTAATGATTCAATAAATTCCAGATTGATTTGTACCTATATTGGCTCTTGGTCATTTCAATCTATAACNGGGGAGAGCGGGGCCGCTCCGAGGGGGTCCCGCGCCCCGCCGGCGCAACCCAACCCGAGGGGGAATACGGCCATTGATCTCAACAGCTCCATCTGACTATAATAAAATATTTATTTACTGCAGTCTTTTAAAGAGTTATGTAAGTGTTCAGAAGGCAAGCCATACTTTACACTTTCTCAAGGGACTCAGGTGTTCCTGTTGTCAGGTTCCTATAACAAAATCTTCAAGAGTAATTCTAAATTGAGATAAAATCCAGCAATATAGTGATCATGAGACCAATGGGATTTTTGGTTATATTTGCATTCACAAAATAATCAGCAGTAAGATCCAGGTATCAACCATTTGTAAGGGCTACTTGTGCGGGCAAGGGTTTATAGAAACAAATATTTTCCTCTTTCCATATAATCAAAATATATGAAATTAATTTCCTACAAAATTTCAAATAAAAATCTTCATAGCTGTAAACTCTTAAAGGCAGAAAAAAAAAAGAGGAAGAAATTAGATTGAGTAAACATGAGAAAAAGTATCTTTGAAACTATAAAAACAAGTTCAAATTACCTTCTCCTCAGCAAAATTATCCTAATTCTTGGTGATGGCTACAAATTTATTTTTATGTCAAAAATCATGAGCTGCTTTTACCTCATTTTCCTGAAAAGAGCTTCTAATATTTCAAATGACCTGGTAAAACAGGCACATTTAGTGAGAAGGTTCAAAGACAATGCAACATTCTTTATGCTGCTTTGATGCGATCATTTTGTGTAACAATTAGAAGAAATGCAACCTAGTGAAGGGAATGAGAAGGAGGTGTCTTTACAAACAAACTGTAGGCCTGATGGTAGATAAAGCCAGTTACTGAGAGGTGAAAGAAGCAATGGAAGAAACCATAAATTCCATAGGAATTCCACTAAATTCACACAGACTGTTACTCACTCAAGGCTGTGCTNTTGCTTAATGATTCAATAAATTCCAGATTGATTTGTACCTATATTGGCTCTTGGTCATTTCAATCTATAACAAGTTCTGTACAGTTGCTTTGGATCAACAGCCAGTCCTTGCAATATCATTATGGTCAATAGTCCAAATCCGGGCACTGGAGCCTTGCTTTCAGCTGTGCCTCTGAAAACCTGACCCCATCAAAGACCAGAAGCCAGAAACATCCAAATGAAAAAAGTGGTTTGCTTACCAGCCAAGTTTGATACCCAGCTGAAAGTGTGTTTCACTTTGACTCGCCTTTTTTCCCAAAATGGGATGCAACCATGGCTGTTCTTCTGGAGGTTTGCGTGAGGATTTGGTTACACTCGCATGAAAAAGTCTGAGGAAGCCAAATCTGTGCCCTTTACAGTTCCTTCTGGCACAGCAGCCCCTCTTTCTCTGGGCTATTCTCACGTTCCTCCCATTCACATAGAAAATGAGCTCCTAAGCCGCCGCAGCCCATTGCAGAAGCATCGCTCGCAGCCCCAGAAGTGGGAGCAGCAGGGCAGCCCGTGCAGCTGGAAGCTTCTCGTTATGCGGGGCGGGGCCGCGGCGCAGGGGNATAATCAAAATATATGAAATTAATTTCCTACAAAATTTCAAATAAAAATCTTCATAGCTGTAAACTCTTAAAGGCAGAAAAAAAAAAGAGGAAGAAATTAGATTGAGTAAACATGAGAAAAAGTATCTTTGAAACTATAAAAACAAGTTCAAATTACCTTCTCCTCAGCAAAATTATCCTAATTCTTGGTGATGGCTACAAATTTATTTTTATGTCAAAAATCATGAGCTGCTTTTACCTCATTTTCCTGAAAAGAGCTTCTAATATTTCAAATGACCTGGTAAAACAGGCACATTTAGTGAGAAGGTTCAAAGACAATGCAACATTCTTTATGCTGCTTTGATGCGATCATTTTGTGTAACAATTAGAAGAAATGCAACCTAGTGAAGGGAATGAGAAGGAGGTGTCTTTACAAACAAACTGTAGGCCTGATGGTAGATAAAGCCAGTTACTGAGAGGTGAAAGAAGCAATGGAAGAAACCATAAATTCCATAGGAATTCCACTAAATTCACACAGACTGTTACTCACTCAAGGCTGTGCTAATCCCTGGATTTAGAGAAAAAGAACAGAGACACAAGGAAAAGAACGGGGGGTGGTACACATTAGGAAGGGAGTTTGTATTAAGCAATTCAGGAAGTCTGTACCTCTCAATTACCTCAGCCAATGAGGAAAGGGAGAGGGAAATGCAGCCAGGAAATTAGAATAAAAAAAAAAAAAAAGAGGCTGCATCCTCCTAGCAATTTTAGAGACCCCATGGGAAATGCCCATGTCTCACCTTTACCTTTATTTGAATAAAGTAACAGAACTCCTCTGTCTCCTTTTTGGATATAAACCTCTGGTGTTTGTGGATTAATTTTCCTGACACTAGGAAATAACAAAGTAAATTTTCTCTGTATTCTATTATTGAACTTCAATTTGAGCAACAAGAGTAAGGATGGAGAAAACAAGGAAAGAAGGGCAGTAGCAATAATATGATTTTAGAGTTACTTAAAATAAATTCTGTGTATCTTCAGGCCATTTTCTTTATCCTTTTTTTTACTTTGAAAGATATCTATACTAAAAGGAATGGAAGAAATGAAGGCATAAAGCCCTAGGCCTTATGCTTTTATTGAAAATTACATGCTTGTATTTGGAACACCCTAGCAGTCTAGCTGGTAACACCTGAGGCTGTATGGAACAACAGCACCTTCAGTGAAAAAATAATTAAGCCCATCCCCAAAGAGATTATTTATTTTCTGGGAAGATAAAGCGTGTACTTCTGTTTCTAGCTTTCAAACTGCAGGCAGTAGAAAAAAAACATTGTGTTTTACTGCTGCAGTGCCAGCACTGGGAACACAAGTTTTAACAGGTATTTCTTGAGGGTTTTTAATGACACAGCTGGTGATGTTGATAAATAGTGGAAGCTAGCAAGAACATTTCAATTAAAAAGTAAATAAATTAATTACAAACTTGGTAATAAAAACCAAGGAAAAATGCATAATAATTTTAATGTGTAATTCTTTTTAAAAAATAGCACTGGATAAGGCAAGATTATATCTTCCCAACCATTTCTGCACCTCTTCCTAATTGTCTTGCTAATGGGGTGACATACACAGTATGTTTCAGAAAGAAAAGTCTCTCTTCTGAAAATTCCCAGATAATTTTAACAGCTCTGCTTTGCAATGCAGATCACATTGCCTGTGTGATAAGTTTCTTATTGGAAGAATTTTCAGACTGATTGGATACTCTATTTGTACTGCGAATTTCTGCAAGGTTCTATATGAAAACACCTTGCTCTACTTACTGGTGTATATTTACAATCTTTACATGATCTCTGGAATTGGTAACCATAGCTAGACAACTCTCCATTTAAGGAATAAAGGTTCTCTTTGTAAACTTTCTCGCTAGCCATATAGTCAACTCTAAATTCATACAGGGAATGTCCTACAGTATCTTGAGGAAGCTGCCTTAGGGCTGCAGACCATAATAAAATAACCATAGCAGAAAATAGTTGTGGTATTACTTAAGTATTTGTAAATAATACATATTAGTGTTTAATAGTTGTGGTATTACTTAAGTATTTGTAAATAATACATATTAGTGTTTATGGTTATAGTTCAAGACTTACATTTAGAATGGACACACCTGAAAGCTACATCCAGGAGTGTATTTTGATATGCATGATTCACTTTTCTGTCAAAATACGCAGCTGAAATTCTGGCAACTCACAGGAGAAGGACGTAGGTTCCTCTTGTTGAACTTCTTGAGATTCCTCTCAGCACCTTTCTCCAGCCTGTTCAGATCCCTCTGAATGGTGACAGAACCATTTGGTATTTCAATCACTCCTTCCAGTTTTGTATCAACTGCAAATTAGCGTAGGGTGTGCACTGTCTCATACAGGTTGTTATCGAATGGGTTAAACGCTCCTGGCAGCAGTACCAAACCCTAAGGAGAGCAAATGTTTTGCCTTCAACTGGACCGTTTTGAACTAATCACAACCATCCAGGTTTTCAACTCACCTCACTGTGCACTTAACAAACCCGTACTTAGTCAGCTTGTCTGTGGAATGTTATCAGAGACAATGTCGAAAGCTCTACTACAACCGAGACAAACATCTACTACTCTACCCTCACCCACCAAGTTAGTTGTAGGAGACTATCAGGTTCATAAAGTGTGATTTTTGTTTGTGAATCAATGTCACCTACTCCCAAACCACCTTCTTTAACATGTGTTAAAAGACTGTTTTCTCTATCAGCTTCCCAGCTTACAATGGAATTCTACAATGAAGTACAAATAGTACATTTTTAAGAATGTTTTTAGGAATATATAATATTTTTTAAAGAATATATTATATTTTAAGAATATGTTTTTAAAGAATATATTATAAGTTTAGGAGTATCAGTTGTACCTCTTAAAAAGAGACATACTGTATCAGACAAAAGCTAACCCAAGAACTGGTCTCAGAGTTTCAACAGGCAATGTCCTTGGAAAATGTATAAAAGTTGGTGAAAGGCATGGTAAGACTTCACCACAACCATCTTCCAGCCTTCAAAAACTTGCAATTCAGGAACATCTTGTGCCAGAAATGGTGTTTCGGGTAATTCCTCATAGATTTTTCTTCCATTAATGTGACTGATCAACCTTTAAGCCCATGTAAACTAGTAACATCTGCATATGCGTGAAGAACTACCATCTATAACCAAAATAAGTTAATTTATTTCTATCTCATTAAAAATGGCTCTCTGTTGCAGAATTAAGCTGAACCTTATCCACTATAATCTGTAGAAGTTGTGTGGGTAGTGAGCTACTGCCTGCACCTGGCAGCATCTACAAATCAGATAATGCCAGAAAACTGTCACCTGACAGCACATTATGGAATGCAGAGGGGAAGCCGTACAAAAACCTCAAAGCTGATTGGTATGATGTGAATATGTTACTCATCACACTGGCACTCTCAATTGGAAACTCAAGGTGTTGCTTTGTCTGGATCCTATTTACTACTGAATTCCTATTGCAGTGCTTTTTTCTTCCTTGCTGCCTGTGGCACATACCATGGACACTAGACTTCTCTCCATTATTCCTCAACAAGATTTTCTTATTCAAATCTCAATGTGATTCTGTTGAATCCAAAAGTCAACTATCAAAAAAAGAGAGACTATCTCCATCTATTTCAACAAATCCATCAAAAATTTGGAATGTGTGTGTCTGTTCCAATTAGCACTGAGAAATGGTTCCACTCAAAATAAATATGAAAATCTCACAGTACAATTCCCATAGCTGGTTTATTTTTATTTCTCATTAAAACATATGCTTTTCTAACAATTTAAGAAGTGCTCCAAATCATTTGAACAGAGTATAAATTACTGACCAGAAATGCAAAACATGAGCAAGCCTAACCTGTATATGCCTTCCTCAGTAAAGTATTCTGTGCCCCTTTCATAGAGGTTCTTCTCCAGAAACTTTGACTGTGGAAGACCTTTACTAATCAAAGAACAACAAACACACTGTATTGCTAAACATTTACATATATACATAAACAATTGTACCCATTTTAGAAGTATTATTCATAAAGGCAACTCTCTGTTCTTCAATTAAATTTTGATTTGCTTTTAAAACTTCCTTTATTTTTTACTTTGTAGACTGGGGAATGCAGAAATTGTGTATCTGTAAATCGATCCCCACGCCTTAATTTGCTGTAAAGAAAAGAAATAAAAGACATCACATATGACTATTATCAAGTATCTCTGCAACTATAGTAATGTAATCATAATAACCATTCAAATGGTAAGTAGTATTAATGAAAGTTTGATACACTAAAGAAATTAAATCTATGGAAAATAAGTATGTCTGAAAAAGCAAGACATAGGTAACTACTGCTTTCCAAAATAATACTAAAAATATTAGTCTTTTTATTTGACCTCTATCATATTAGGATGTGATATTCCTAGAAAACAAAATTCAAAACTTATTTAAATCAAACACTTAACAGCACCCATTCAGGACAGTATAATTCTAACTAAAATATAAATAGGATACAATAATCTAAAATCTTGACTAACATCAATACTTTTTCTGTTATTAGATACCATCTCTCAGAAATACAGAACCTTGTCATTTTGGGGTAAAAGAGTGTCAACGTGTTGATATATAATACTAGAGCACTTTAGCATATAAGTCAATAAATAAAATAAAAGTGTGTGACTAATCCCTTTCCAATTTTTTACAAGTTATCTGGCATAAATATTTATGAATTGCCAGTGGTAAAGTGAAGACACTTCCTACATTCATTTTAGCTCCTACTTTTCCTCAGTCTCACTGCTTCAATTTTCAGCTTACTTACAGAAGTAAAAAAATATTTTGAGGTTGCATGAGAATAGTGCTCTAATTTCTTTTTCATTTTGTGCATTTATCTCCTTCTCCTGCCATAGTATTTCCAGAAAAAAAGGACTCTTTTCATACCTCTGTCATAAAATAAGTTGCTGTAATCCTTTCACCATCAACACTATTACAGGGAAGCCCTGCTACTGTCCCTACCTCATGAATACACTTTCTACTAACACACCCTCAACTATTCCTTAAATTAATATTATACTTTAAGATAATCCAAACCAAACAAAAAACTCAACCAACTCTGTGGCAAACTCGCAGAATACTTTCAGAAGTAAGAAAAGGTCCATTGGTATTTAGATCTATTCATGTAAGTGCAAATATAATAATTTCCTTAATGGAAATTTGGCTTTCAAACCCTCTTTTAAATTTTAAAAGTTATTACACAATTTATGTCTTGTCTTTTAATAACCTATAAAATCCTGTGCCATTAAATTTGCTAAGAATACTAAGATGCAGGTTAATAATAAAATAATATATCTAATATAACTAATTATCAAATTAATATACCTTAAATGATTTCTTATAGTACATAAAGCTACTTAAAGCAAAACTACTGAATTATATGAGTACATAAATTTCCTTTCCATTTGACAAGATTACAAGGACATTATTATGGTATAATTTACCTTGAAGTATAACATTTATAATTATTCATTTCTAAAGGAGTTTATATCATGATAAGCATAAAGACTCACTATTATTCTCCTATGAGGACAAACTATATTTGAGAATTTGAATACTAGTTTTCTTACTTTGGCACTTGGAAATCCTGCCACACTAACTGTAAAAGCTTTGTATCAACACTAAAGTATCTTTGCAAAAGAAATTTGTCAGAGTTCAGCTGTTTATTGGGAGGTTTAATAAACAGTCTTTACTGGGGTTAGTTACATAAGCAAATACAAAGAACAAAACCCCCAATTTTCATGTACCTACCTGTGTAGATTAGGTTCCTTGTAGCAAACAGTGGGTCTGCCTCGTCTCATTGGTGCTGCTGAGTCTTCAGAAGTTTGGGGGGATTTAGGTACAGAAGTGTGAAATTGTATACTACTATTTGTCAGATCTTGGAAAGCTTTTCTCCCTGTAAATATAGTAGTTTATATGCCTCATTTTAAATATTTCCCAAATCATTAAGTAAACTTCAATTAATAATTATTTTTAATATGTATTTCTTAATTCAGGTACTTTGGTTACTGCTCCTACACTAAAGATACGCAACACAAAATGGGATCAAAGGAAATGCCTCTAGATCTGCTTTCATCTTACACAAACTTGGAGCTGTTTCAGGTCTGCCTTGGCTCATGGGACATTTCAGAAAGCCCCATGAGCATTGCAGTTTTCAGTGGGAGTTTTAAGACTCCCTTACTGCATTTACAAAAGTAACACAGCACACAGCTCATGGCCTTGAAACACAGCGGGAGGGTACATGTTTATGATCTGAAGAGTCAAGCTGTACAAGAGTTCTTTAGCTCTTCATTTTCCAGCTTTATGCCTTCTTTTTGGGCCTATGAGTAAAAATGAGCATAGGAATCTTTCAGTTCAAGATCTGGATTTGGATTTAGGATGAAAACTGGTTTTGGAACCATGCTTAAATGGATGAACATCAAATAATTACCTTGCTTTTTATGTCAGCAGTGTTTGATATTGCTGATCACAAGGCCTTACTAATTTACCATTAAAGCTACTAAAATTAGGGGATCCTTTTTCTGCTTTCCAAAGAAGGAAATGAAGATGAGAAGATGCAACTGCAAATTACTAAGACTGATACCTCACACAGTAGTCTCATTCTGCCAGTGTTCCTATTCTGTGCTCATGTAAAATAGGATATTTTTTGGCCATTGTATCCCAGTAATCAAGGCAGTATTAGCTTAATAGTCTGGGATTCAAACTATTAATTTGGGTTAGATACTGTTTAGGTGTTGGGGCTTTCTCAGAGACTATGAAATAAACAGGAACCTGTTGAGAACAAGCATGTTTACAAAATAGACCCCTAATGCTATGAAATTTCAAAGCTATGTTCTAAAAGTATATTTAAACTCTTGTACAGATTTGTTAGTTATATATTCCATTAACTCCATTACATCTCATTATAATAATTGCATTTATTATGGAAGACTCTAAACCTATCTTCCCAACTACATAAAGTTGAATTATTTTCTTAATGTAGCTTACTCAAAAAAAGAGATTGTCACATCAAAGTTTGCACATGGGCAGATTATAGAAAATCCTACTCAACATACTTATTTTAGATATCACAATTCCTGCTAATGGCAGCGTTTCTAAAGAAACAAAAATGAAATCTTTAGGTCCAGCTATATTTTCCATTTAAGGGAACAGTGTAGTCCTCTCTTGTTTCCTTGTATAAAAGCTCAAGCTGTTTTATCTTTCAATCTCCAACGTTCTGAGTTCAATTACATTCTTCAAAAAAGGAATATATGTTTTAACTAAAATTGCTTCTCAAGAATGTAGGCTACTTACATCTGCCCTACGAAGTATCATCTTGGAATATATTGAAAAGTAACAAGGATATTAGTTACCACAGTTTAAAAAGATATTGTAACTGATACATGATATAGAAGATTTTGGTGATTTTCATTCTTACCTTTTTCCACTCCTGTTTTATCCGCTCTAAACAAGCAATGAGGGGGCAGAATTAAGAGAAGACGCTACCACTACTTCAGGCACCACCTAATTCAAAATGCTTTGCTTTTTCTAGCCCATACACTTACCATGACAAGGTGTCAGAGTATTTTTTTTACTCTGTTTATAAATATGATCCATATTTTGTTCTGCTTTTTCAGCATCCAGTGCTTCATTACAATCACTTTGCCCATTAATTTCAGAGCTTTTCAGTAGAGAGAAGTTGATGGAATCGTAGTTATCAGGAGCTGGGAGCTCCACACTAGATAGATCTCCCTGGGAAAAGTTATCTACCTTTAATGGCATATTCTTACAACATTCAACTTCAACCATAGGCTTCAACTTACTCACAAAGGAAGTAATTTCATGAGGAACTTCCTGGTCATCCAAAATATTCTGACCTCCCTGATCAATATGCCTGATATAACTTTTTTCTTGTCTGGTCTCAGTAATATCAGAACTAAACCTCTGCTTCTGCTTTACCTGCTTATCAGGAGAATTACTAATGTGGAGGTTTTTACTTGCCACTGCTGAGGAATCTACTTTCTTTAACCTGTCAGAATCATCATCAACTTGTTCTTTAGCTTGTGGTGTATTCAGAGCTGCATCATTCTGAGTAACTAAAGCTACTGGCATTTGCTGAGTTTCAGTTACTTTCTTTCCGGCCTCTGCAAGCAATGAATCCTTATTTTTTAATTCTTCATTTTTACAAAATGAGAACTGTGGAAGATTTTCATTTGGTATTATGTATGTTTTCCAATCGGCCTTTGCCAATGTATGTTTTAATCTGCCTGGTGAAAAATGGCTGCTCTTTTGGTCTACTTTCTGACTAACTTTATGAGGGCTGTAATTTTCAGTTTCTCTACCTTGACTGTAACTACTTTTTTTGTTGTTTTTTCTCTTTATAATATTCTTCTGGTCTTGTTTTATCTTGCTGCTGTCACATTGGTTTATCAGTGTTTGAGATTTTTTTGAAATATTTTCTCCATACTGGCCATTTTCCTCTCTACGGGATTTTGCTGTGTTTGCTTTGGAAGGGTTTTGAGAAATTTTCCTGCTTATTGTTAATTTATTATCTTTCTCATTCAGAAAGTCCTGTAAAGGCAATACATGAGAAATATTATCTTGGAATGGTAAATTTTCAGCACAATAAACTTCTAGTGGGATCTTTTTAACAGATGAGCTTGAGTCTTTTTTTTGTACTCTGCTTTCCACTTCTCCAGATATTTCTGAGAAAGTTCCTTTATTTCTCTCTTGTTTTCTTGTACTCATTACATTAACCTGGTATGTCCTCCTAGCACCTTTAGCTTTACATGTTTTACTATGTTTCTCTACAGAATTTCCTGTAGGTAGCTGTTCTGTCTTACTTTGAAATAGCTGATTTTGTGAATCAGTAGTTTCTGAAGTTTCACTATTGTCAGCCCTAGTGTGCCTTTCTTCTGAATGCAAATTGGAATGGACTTCACTCTTGCATTTAATTTTTTCTTTATTCTTCTTAGAATATTTTACTTTTCTGAAATTTGCTAATATTTGGTCAGAATTGGCATTACTAATTTTATTTTTGTGCAAATTATAATTGCCTTTTGCTGTAACTGTGAGTAGTTCACTTGCATCACTGGCAGTCAATTCCATATCAGCATCATATACAGTTTCTTCAGGCTTCATCTTGCCAGTAAAAAGCAGCTTGTTAAAATCTGTCTTACTTTCATGGCTAAATTTAAGAGGCGAAGGAATAATGCGAGACAAGTCACTTGAACCTTCCTGCAAATTTGTATAATTGGTGTTGCTGCTACTGTTGATATCATGATGAGGCAGATTCAATGACCTATGTTTTTTGTCAAAATCCTTTATATTAGATTGAGGTTTTGCCTTACAAAGTACTTCATTTTTCTTTCCTTCTGTCACATGTTCACAGGATGGCAACGAACTACCACAATATTGTTCTGTGGGCTCCTCAGACTGTTCTAAGGATTGTGTATTTTTTCCATGAGTCACAAAGCCACTATTGCAACTTAATTCTGCATGCAGTTGACTTTCTGCAAAGAGAAAAATTTCAGCAGCTTGGGGAAAAAAAGAATAGAGTGTAGTTATCTGCATAAAACTACTGAAAGTTGAACAAGAAGTATGGAAAATTACACACTTTTTTTTTTTTTTAACTGAATACACACATTCTATGGTTGGTCCTTAAAAATTTAGCAAATTGAAGCTAATTTCATAATTTACTGAAGTTGGGCTTTTGAAGTTGGACATAAATAAAACCATTTTTCTATAACTACTTCAGCTATTATTTACTTAGCTATGTAATTTCAGTGAACAGTATTCTATAAATCATTGCCAGGACAGCTACACTTGTGGGTGAACATTTATTTCTCATTAGTTTATTACAGTTTAGGAATCTTGTTATACCTTCTCTATTGCACATAACATAATGATTTACTCAATACTAATTCTCAGAGAGCTGGAAAAATAAATCACTTATACAGAAATACACCATACATTTCAAAAATCTATTCTTGTCAACTATTGTTTCTGTTTCAACTAAATTTTGATTATTTGTACCAGAAGGCAAGGGTGATGCAAACTTGACTTGATCTGGATGCATTTCCTCTGTCAAATTAGTGGTACACTTGTAAGAATTTGATGTTTCACCCAGAGAAGGGGTGCCTTGCTGTTTTGCATTAGCTGTTGCAATGAAAGGAAGCTTTGCTGACAATTCTACAGATCTGAAAAGAGAAAATATTACTGTGAAGATTTTTATTATATTTTCTATCATGCCATTCAATTGTTTAAAATGTTCCCTTAATAATGTATAATAGCAGAAAACAAGAACTTGAGCATGATACCAGGTTCTGTCTTGGGGCAAATGTGTTTTTGATCATACAGAATCCTGCTTTGGGGTGGTGAGATCACATGAAACAAGCAGCAAACAAATTGTAAGTTTCGTCTACCACTCTCTCTCTAAATTCCAAGTTGCAAACAAGTAATTTCTGATTTCAACAGGAAATTTTTCTCAAAAATACCTAGGACAATATACAAAGACTAATTGTAAGAGAAGGCCACAGACATCAACCACCTTTGGCATTTGTTACAATCACCTACCGAGCTGACTGATGTGAACTCCTGAACTCGGCACCAGTAGGGCTACTTGGGCCAACTGACAGAGGAAAGGAACTCTGAAGATCCTTTCAAAAGAAGAACAGTGGGGAAGGACAAATAATTAAATATTCTCTTATGGTTTAAGTATTGGAAATATACACAAGGAAAAAAAAAAACCCAAAAACCAATGGGAAAAAAAACACATGCACTGATGGAAGGCACATCATATTCAAACACACACAGTAATTTTAAAGCAAAATATTTTGTAACTATTGATTACATAGTTACAAATTAAATATTGATTGTAAAAGTTTGATTTGTTCATCAAAATCCATAAGCTACTTGAATCCAAAGGAATGTACAAGCTTTCTATATATAGCTATAACTCATGCAAACTGTATTATACATACAGAAGCACAGAGCAACACTAAGCAACAATTTAGAACAGACAACACAGTATTTCCCTTCTTATAAAATTAATTGTATTTTTTCCATGACACAAGGACTAACATGGATTATGTTTTCTGGTTAAGTTTCCAGATGTAACATATATATTGCAGCATGAAGCAAGGGAGGCAGGTAGCTCACTCACTACATACTGAAGTACTAAGCTTTTCTTTTTAACCATGTGATTCTTCTTTCGGACTAACTGATATTTAACTTTTAGATACTTTGGAAATCAGATTAAATCCTAAATTTTCAGTACAGTAAGATTCAATCTATTTTACTATAATGGTTTAACCTGAAGTTTTAAGGAATCGCGGTAAATGTTTTACAACTAAAATATTATTTTAACATTGCACTCAATTTGATGCTTTGAAAATCCTACCCTGGAAGATGAGTTCAATATGGTAATGTTCAAAAAACATCTTACCTCAGAAGGACTGCTTATTTCTATTGCAGTTAAGAGGTTTTCATTCAAAAATCCATCTATTCTGATAAGAGTTTTATTCTGCATATAATAGAAAAAATGTATTTTAAGTGGCTTCTGCTGTAAGAAGAGACAAGATATAAAAGGTGAATCTGCACTGCAATTTTTTTTTTAGATTTAATTGAGCACAAACTCATCTCAATACCTATAAATTTAAAGGTGAACCTGAGACTAAAATGGCTATACATACACACACAGATAGACAAACTAGTTCAAAAAAAGCTATGAAAGAAAAACTAAATGTAAATACTATGCTGTCAGGGGTTACAACTTCACAAATCTGAGATGTGTTTTAAATCACCACTTTAAGAAGTAATATTAAGTTTCAAAAAAAGTTAAAAACTTGGTTTAGCTGGTCTAAGTTTAAATGATATTATTTGCAGCATACCAAACAGGTCAGTTTTTGACGAAGTGAGGAATTAAGAAGCTGGAGTTTTTCTACTTCCTTCTGAAGAAAAATCTTCTCATTCTTTAGCTTGCGAGAATTTTCTTTTTCAACACTCAAAGCCACAGCTAGTGCTTTGTTATTTTGTTGTAAAGATACTTTAAACATAGATGAGTTATCTAAAGGAGACAAAATAATATTATTTTCAACAGCTTCAATTCCCTGGGTGAACTATCAGTATATGACAATGTTTCTGTAGGTTCTGGTGCAACAGCAGCAAAGCCTAACACTTTCCAATATAAAACTGTCTATGTAGCTGTCATTCTGATGACTACTCTGTCTGTTTCAAGCTTATTGCATGCATAGATTCTGCTCTAGTCTGGAATTTTAAAAAATAAGGTTATTTTTAAAAGAAAACATTTAAAAATTGATAGTTTCACAAGCAGAAAAGTGTTTAGATATTTTTAAAAAATTATTTTACAAATTAAAACATACAAAGATTCTGATAATAAATGTGAGTTTTGACAACATAAAGAAAAAAGCTCTCTATATATGAACATATACCTTCCACTGTCCTAATGAAAACCTACCTACATTTATTTGTTACAGAACATTTTTAACAGGCAGAATTTTAGCAAATCCTGTTTAATACAATTACTATTCCTTTTGAAGCTGTACATTCTAAGTACAGTACATGGCCTCAGTTTTAACAGGACTTACTTATTAATTTAGTTTTGATTTTAGAAGCTAAAGAAGCATTCCATTTTGCAGCTTGTAATGTTCCATCCCTCTTCTTTACACGTCCTTTAGTAGCATTTGAGGTGAACATGGTAAATGATGATTTTGCAGTTGCACCTTTATCCATCCTCAAAATGAACCTGTACACCATCAAGGGGAACATCCAAATAAATAAATGATCTTTTTGACACTTGTTAAAATTGAGTTTATTATATCTTGTGAGGATTTCTATGTCTGAAGTTGAAGACATTGCTTCAGTCTTTACCTTTGTTCAGTCATTAAAACAGATCAATGAATTAATCAACACAGTGAGACATTAATATAGTGAGACAACTAATAAACTATGGAAGTTTTACTAGTAAACCATGAAACCTGAAAGGATCACTGATTTTTTTAACTTGCCCACTCCAGTTTTAACTATTCAAGTTTACACACAAAAGGGGAAAGCTCCGAGATTCTGTCACTTCACAATACCACCCGACCAGCTCGCTCTTTGTCAGGACAGATTTAAAACGGACACATTTAAATAAACGGCAATATAAACGCTGAAAAATTAACTCGAAAGAGAGAGAGAGAGGGAGAGACCGGCCGGCCAGCACAGGTGCTGACCCAGCGCCCGGACGAGGCCCCGGCGACGCCCCGCCTGCCCTCGGAGCCCTCAGAGCCAACGGCCGCGCGCGTG
>VYXG01004684.1:0-41791 GCA_013397235.1 Lanius ludovicianus
GTTTGGTTTTAGTTGGGGGGGGGTTGTTTGTTTGTGTTGTTCTTTTCATTTTTGAAATTACACTCTATTCCTTTTTCTTTTTGCCAAGTCAGTGATTAAAAAAATTAATATCTCCAAAACATGAAAATTGTTTGGAAGAGAGTATGTAACAGCATCAAGGAGAACCAAGCAGAGCCTGCACTGTGCAGGTAGGCCTCATGCTGGAATCACCAAGCAAGCTTGGGCAGAGAGGAGGAGTTTGCTCCCCAAACTCTGTCAGAGGTGGGCTGGGATTCATTTTTTTTCCTTGATTGTGTTCTGCAGTGCATGGGAGGCTTTTTGTTGGTCATTCACAAATTTTATCCAACAAATTCCTGCTACTTCCATCTTTCCTACTCTCCTGCTAGGGATCTCCTACTATGGATCCTTCCTGTGTCTAAAGGGACTCCAAGAGAGCTGGAGAGGGACTTTGGAAATAGGCATGGAGTGACAGGACAAAGGGCAATGACTTCCCACTGCCAGAGGGCAGAGATTGATGGGATACTGAGAAGGAATTGTTCCCTCTGAGGGTGATGGGTGCCCAGAAAAGCTGTGGCTGCCCCTGGATGTGGTTTATAGAAGGAAAAACCACCTGAGTGGTTCAAAGACTTGCTGCAACATTGAGGACTCACTGGGTGGTTTGCTTCACTCTTGAGGACCACATTACGAGTGTTTCTGATCGTTTTTGTTGTTTGGTGTATATTTGGTTGTTTGAAACATTTGCTTTGCTATCCCTGGGAGAAGGCTTTTATAATTAATAAAGAAAAGGGGAGTTGTGGTGGCTGGTGAGCCTATGTTACAAGGGACAGAGAGAGTCCACTGGTAGGACAGTCCCTAAGATCAGAGTTTCCTCCCTAGTTTAGGGTGACCAGAAAGAATTGTCCTGGGATGCATAGTTCTGCTATGCTCATGTACCCCAGTTCTGCTTCCTTGGTTGACTGTTGGCCTCTCTGCCCCCTTGTTACCTTATGTGTCCCATGCCCAACAAGGTTCTCCACTCCAGATTCCCCCACTGGCCCTTCCCCATCACCACCTCCCAGAGTTTCCCTGTTGGTTCCCATTCCCTAGTCCCGCCTGCGTACGGCCCCAGTGCCCTCAGATCGTCGGTCCCTGATGCTTGAGCCTCTCCAGTACTTAAACCCACACTCTCCATTGTTCTCTGTCTTTATCCCTGAACCCCAATAAACCTCCTCCTGTGGAACCTCACACAGGGATCCTTCCCAGCTCTTTGTCATTGACCCATTTACTGGGGTTATCTGTGTGTGTGTGTATGCGGTGTGTGAGCCGTGCTGGTCCTGCCGAGCGGCTTCGCTTGGGAGATGCTTTTAGGAAGGTCACAGCACCTGGATCCCTGGAAGTGTCCAAGGCCAGGCTGGATGGGGCTTGGAGAAGCCTGGGCTAGTGGAAGGTGTCCCTGCCCATGGCAGGGGGTGGTGCTGGATGGGCTTTGAGGTCCCTTCCAACCCAGGAAGTGTTCCATGAGTGTCTCCTCAGGGCTTCACCCTGTTGCTCAAGGTGAACTCCGTCACATGTGTGACTCCTGAAGGTGAACAGAATGTGCCAGCACATGGATTGCTGGCATGGCAGCATTTAGGATGGTGATATATTTTAAGCCTGTTTTGAGCTGTAGAATTAAACTTCACTGAAGTAGTTCATTAATGTCATAGTTTATGTAGATAATTTCTTCTTACAGCTTATCACTACGTATAAGATATTTACAGGGAGGATTTACCACTGTGGAGCTACTGTCACATTGTTTGCACTGGTCACCGTGGTCCCTGATGCTCTTTAGTCATAGAGGTGAAGACATTCAGGCTTGTGAGCTTCTGATGAGATAGAGCAAACATCACACAGGCTGCTCCTTCTGTGTCATTTCTCAGTCATCTGGAGAGTGTTATACTTCTCATCCTCACCCTGTCCCCTCTCCTGCAGATCCAGGTTGTTTTGGTTTTGGTTCATCAGGCAGTCCTTCTGACAATGTGCTGCCTATTTCAAGAATTGTGCTTGCCACAGGCATGTCTGTCATCACATTGCTCACACACTTATGCAAATTTGCTGCAAATGACTGTGCCATGACAGTGTTAGCAGGTGGTCAACTCAACACCGGCCATTATGGCCAGCTACACTATTGTAGTATGCCCAGTAGGGTTTGAGACAAATTTATATTAATCATCGCCTAACTAATGTTTAGTATGTAAATTCACAGGTGTCTCAGGTGTCTGCTTTGGCTAAATAACCTTGCATCAGGCTCTGGTGAGGAGTGCTGACAGAGAGTTTTCTGGGAGGAACCTCATCCTGGACTTCTGCACCTCACAGAATGCCAGAAACACAGAATCACTCAGGTTGGAAAACATATCTGGGAGCACTGAATTCAACCTATCATTCAACACCACCTTGTCACCAGCCCAGAGCACTGAGTGCCACGGCCAGTCATTCTTTGGACACCTCCAGGGCTGGGGATTCCACCCTCTCCCTGGGCAGCCCCTTCCAAGGCCTGACCACCTTTCCATGGAGAAATGCCTCCTGAAGTCCAGCACGAACCTCTCGTGGTGTGTGTCCTGAATATGCACAATAAATTCTGACTTTGCCCTCCTGGACTCTTGGGTCACTGTGTTAATTGTCACAGGACCTGGTGTGCTCCCCTGAGCTTGGTGGCACTGTACCTTCAGGTAAGAACCAATGCTGACTCTGCTTCTCTTGTACAAAATCTGCTCCAGCTGCTTGCTGACATCTTGAAACACTAATCTAGAGTCTGATTCATCCACGCTCCCACAGCACAACCATTCTGTGCCTCACAGGACTGAAGCTGGCAATGACAACCTCCTTAATCAGTGATCTTGTGGTAAAATAGCTGGAAACAAAATCACTACAGAAACTGATTAATTGAACAACTTATTTAAAAACATCAATTGCCTGTTCTCCTACTAATAGTACTGTGACATTTTCTTCACCACTTGTTTAATCTTTATCTTACTCACCCTCCCAAAATGTTATAGAGCAGGGGCTGTGGACTGGAGCTTCAGCTGTTTCCTACAGGGGTGGTCATTTTGTTCGAGCTACGCCAACATGCAGCAGCTGAGGCTGGGAAGAGAAAGGCTGATCCAGCTGTGTAGACTTGCCCAGACATACAGTTCTGACAGAAGCCAAACAGATGAATATCCCAGAGATTCAATATTTAAGAGCATTTATGATGTGAACAATGATAAGGCAAGTGACCAGCCCATTTGGGACTGTGTGCTTGGAGCTCTCTGGAGAAACTTGGAAAAGCTTTGAATCACTGAAAAGGTTATTTTGCCCACTGAAAAGTGATTTCAGAATGAGCTGAAGCCGTCGTGTCTTTTACTGTATGTGGAAATGACAATGAAATTAGCATTAAATGCTCAGCATTTTTCTCCTCTATGTTGGCCAAAAATTACTGCCCATGTGTTGAACTCACAAAGCCTTAGCAAGCTGTTAGATAGGTTTGTTTTGGATTGTGGGGTTTGGGGTTTTTGGGGGCATTTGTGGTAGTTTTTGTGATTTTTTGTTTTGCTCTCTTTTGGTGTCCAGGTACTATATGACAACATCCTACATTTCATAGGCATTAGACAAAAATTAAGTTTGAAAGGGACCTCAGGGTTTGATGAAATCCAGGATTTGAAGAAGTCCAAGCTCCTGGTTAACTGTATTTCTTGATGCAAATGTTTTCAAAAAAGTCACAGAATGGTTTGGGTTGAAAAGGATCTCCAAAGGTCATCTAGTCCAACACCCTGCCATGGGCAGGGATGCCTTCCACTAGACCAAGTTGCTCCAAGTCACATCCAGATTGACCCTGAACATTCCCAAGGGTAGGGTAACCACATCTTCCCTTGGCAGCCGTTCCAGTGTCTCACACACTCACCACTCTCTTCCTTCTGTCCAGTTTAAATCCACCCTCTTTCATTTTAAACCCAGGGAAGATGAAATTCTCTGTGATAACCCTGCAGTCCCCCTTAGTCACTTCTTGTGCCTGCAGGGACGAAGGGCTGCTCCTTATTGCGGTAGAAATTCTCTGAAATATAAAGTTTAAGCTCAGCACCTGCAACAGAAAGTCTGCCTTAATTGTTCATCTGATTGCAGAATGATGTCTTTGTGAAATGTACAATTTTGGAAATTGGACAGCTTGCCGTTATAATTTGCCACCCTCAGTACAACTGGCTTAAAATTGTTTTCTGCCACATTTACCGTACTTCTGCTGATTGTCCTCACACAAAGAATTAGCAATCATCAATCACAGCCTTCATAAACAAAGACCAAGCCCTAATCCAAGAAAATATGCAGTATTATATAACTTTTTTCTTTTTTGAAAGCAATCTTGGAGATGTAATCACCCACATACCAGTGAGAACTGTTCAATTCCAGACTCCCATGTCTGTCTTTAGTCCCAGCCTTTCTGCTTACTACATGCAGTAGTCTAGATGAGGAATGCCCCTTCAGTCAAATTAAAGAGGAAAAATAACCAGCTGGCACTGGAGGGCATTTTCCCCCTGTGCAATGAAAGATGGCAGATTAAACAAATCATTAATTTGAAGGTCATCAGTGTATGTGCCCATTTTTCACCAACACGGTGCATATGCAAGCAGGAAATCCAAGTGACATCATCAGCAAAGCTTGAGTTTAATTTATTCATTAGTTCTTCCACCAAAGGTTCCCAATAATAAATGAGCAATTGCATATGTCTTCTTGTATATATCAGCTGTATACAGCCATCAACCATAAATTAGCTGTAGGTCTGACCTGAATGTTTAAAAGTTACATGGAAAATGAGACATAGTCTCTCACAACTTGCTCTTACACTGTCAGCCTACACCTACTGTTTCTAATTTTTTGGGTAACAGGTACACATTCTCATCCAGGTACACATTCCCATCCAGAAATCCCATCCAGGAAGAGGAGAAAGTGGGAAGGAGGGCACGGTGTGGCAAACAGCTCTGTGGGTACCAAGATGAGAAAAGAAGGAGAGAAGGAGGGGCTGCAGGTGCGCTGGACAAAGGACTCCTGCAGTCTGCTGAAGCCACATGGAATCATTTTAGGTTGGAAAAGCTTTCCAAGACCAGCAAGTCCAACATCAACCCAGAAGCACCCCCTTGCACACCAGGGAATCAGGATAAACAGGAGCAGGTTCATCCTGAAGGACCAGAGCCCCTGGGAAGGAGCCATGCTGAAACATGGGAGAAGGGTGAGAAGGAATGGAGGGCAGAGGGGAGCTGCTGTGGGCTGATCACAGCCCCTATTTCCCCCTGGACTGCTTGGGCTGGGGAAGAGTCAGGAGTGAAGGACTGAAATTGAGCCTTGCTACAGGGGTGTAGGGAAGGTGCTGTTTTGATTTTGTCCTCATTACTACCCAGATCTATTTTAATTTATAAATAGATAAGTAATTAATTAAACACATTATATAAATCCATTAAGAGAATTAATTAATTAATTAATGTATAACTAAATAATCAACATTAAGGAATAGTTAATTTAATTGATTATTAGCCCAAGTTAAACCTGTTTTGCCTATGATGATAATTGGTAAGTGATCTTCATGTCTTGATCTCAACCAGGAGCTTTCACATCCCAGTTCTTCCTGTTTTTCTCCTCTTGTCCCTGTGATCCAGTTGAGACCAGCTCCACAGTCCTGGGGAAAGAGGACACTCACTCCCACTGGAAGTGACTGGTTTGCCCACTGGAAACCTCTGAGCTGCTAAAATTATTGTGGTCCTGAGGAATGCTGAGCCCAGTCTGGGCTGTAACAGTTCTTTAAATTAAATGGAATTCAGTGTGTTAAATATTAAACACCCTTTAAAACCCACAACTGTGTTTTAATTGAGAAAATTTAAACAATATGAGCTTTTTTATCCTGGAATGTGAACCTAGAAGAGACCCTGAGGCTTCATCTGCTTCACCACGAGGCTCAGCCTTCCTTGTGCTGAGGGCCTGTCATTTGCTGCTCTGCAATCTGCCTTTGGCTTCCAGCTCTGGTAACTTTTGTCAATAATTTTTATGGCAAAGTTATTTCAAAGTCTCTGTGGAAATATTTTCCCCTTTTTTGTTCTCATGCTGTGGTTTTTGTGCTGCTCATGATGCAGCATCAGCCCATCCTGATACCACAGTTATGGTGTGTTTCCAGAAGACTGAGTTGCCTGAAAATCACCCCGTATTTTCTCCTGCTTTCCTTATCCATTAACTTGCTAACAAGTCCCTTTTTTGCCCTTCCTGAAGAAGAAACTTTCATTATGAAAGATAACATGTGCCATCATCTGTGTCATTGCTGATAAAGCCTTTTGCTTGTAGGAAAGTTCCCTTTAGGAAACAGCAGATGCTCAGTCCTGGTCATGCCCACATCCCAGCAGAGCCTTGGAGTTTTCCCAGGCAGTCCATTGCACTGCCTCACTAACTCATCAGTTTGGGATTTTCCACACTTTTCTTCCTCCTCATTATGTCTTGACCTGTTTAGTTTGTCCTGGCTCACAACAGGAATAGAAAACCACTTTATCATTTCCATTTACAACAGTAATGGACAGAAAGTAACTTTGTGTTTTAAGTGGAACATCACATTTGACACCTGAAAGAACCAACAAATATCTTCAAAACTTACCATGAAATGTGGCCTCTGGCAAGCTGATAACCCACTTTCTGTTTTTCACTTGGATTTTAGTACCTCCAGCGTTAAAAGAACCAGAGATAAAGAATTTTTAAGTTTTGTAGTGGCATAAATAAGATTTAAATCTGGCCATTGTCACAATGGTAAAATGAGAACTATCAGAAAGATATTAATTAAAATATTTTAATAGTAAACAAGTTATTATTCTCTTTGTATCCTAATTACAAAAAATGCTACAAATAATATGACATCATAGATAGTCATCTGGTACTGGTATTTTTATAGCATCATAGTTCTCGTGACACTGCCAGCACATTCTGATAACAAATTGACCTAATTAATTTGATCAGACTTAAACCAGAGTTTCCATTTCAGCAAAGCACTTTAACACTCCCTGCAGGTGGTCAAGAACTGACTGGTGGCACTCAGTGCTGTGGTTTACCTGAGGTGGTGCTGATGGGCCAAAGGCTGGATTTGATGGTCTTGGTGGCCTTGTCCAACTGTAATGATCCCATGATTCTGTTCTATGGAAAAAATTCCCTTCTTAACAAAAAAAAAAAAAAAAAAAAAAGAAGGTGCTCTAAAAGTATTGTGGTTAAATCTTGCTGAGGATGGTTAATGATGCACAACTGAACCTTAAACAGTGCACTGAGTTCAGCCCATCTCGTTGATTATTGAATTAAAGCCAAAGTGTGCTAGAAGAAGTCAGAAGCTTTGGAAGTCTCCACACAAGTCACTTCTGCCATGGAGGCTGCAGGGAAGGGGAAGGCTCCCCATCCAACATGTTGGCAAGGGGCCCAAGCTGCAGAACTGTCTGCCTTTGCAGGCACTGGGGTTTGCCAGGTTACTGCTGTGCTGCAGCTTTAGCTCTCAGCAGTTCAGAGAGGAATTTCCAATGGCTGGTTAATACAGTCTGGAATCTGGGATGACTATTCTAACCTTAATTTGATGAAATTAAAGCCTGACTCTTCATTGTAGCTTCAGTAAGAAGTGATGGAGAACACAGTGACAAATTAAATGTGACCCTTTGGGGAAAAAATTAATAAAACTTAAATTCATATCCTTCCTAGAGGAGCTGTCTTTTTATCCCTCTGCCAGTCCAGACTCCTAAATCTTTCTCTAATTGAAGCAAAACCTTCATCTGGAGTTTTTATGGGGTAGGAAAAAGAGAATGAGAATTTCATATTAAGAAATTATATTACATAGAGAGTAAACTGGCTTTGGATTCAGACATTTTCTGATTTATAAAGCATATTATTCTCTGCATTATTGAATTTCACAGGAAAGGAAAACATTCTGAGTTAGTATAGTCATTCCCTCTCTGAGAATTGTATTGCTGAGTTCAATATGCATATCTTTTTTAAACTTCCACAAAAAATAAACTAAAGGCTTTCCTTATTTCCCAATTCTTTGTTGTATTGTCTTTTTGGTAGGTATTTTTTAATACAGTTTCAGAATTTCACATGGTGTGATATTCACAGGGAACATAAACTGATATTGCCCTGTGACTTGAACTGCAAAAATGTACCAAATAACTGCAAATCTCATTCCAAGTTTGCTAATCTATTTTATTGACTCTCAGAAAAAAAGACTTATACTAGGAAATCAATTTCCTCATAGCCCAAAAGATAAAGTCTTCTGCTTGATGGGGTGCCATAGCATTTATACAGAGGAGGGTAAGAAATCCATACAACAAACCAGGATGGGCAGGAAAAGGGTGCCCAGTTTTTCAAGTGAAGGTCTGTGAGTTGTTTCATTTTTAGCTTTCATGGACTGAGGCTGGCAAGGGAGATGAGAAGCAGCAGGTCTTGCTGGCTGAGGTCATTCAGAGCTCTTCAGTTCCTTTTGCACAGAAGAAGGGACATTAGGTTTGGCTCTGGAGAAGTGAGTCCAAGAATTAAAAATACTCAGAGTCCCTGCCTGAATGTGAGAAAGAAGACAAATGTCTGGGCTCTCTGACCTCTTTCTTTCCATATTGCTCCAAGAAACCAATGGGTTGTGCCTGACTATGCCTTTTCCCTGACTAGAAAGGCCATTTTCTAGGATCATCTCCTGTCCCCTGGGCCCTGTAGCCCAAAGCTCTGCCTGCACTGGACTTCGGCGTGGAAGCTCTCAGGATTGTCACCTCGGCAGGGAAGATCAATTCCATATTGAACATGGGGGCAACACAAATTAACAATGGTGTGACAGAGAAATCACAACTATGAGATCAGTATTAATTATTTGTCTCCTCACCCCTAAGCCGTTCCTGAGGAATATCTGAAATTCCAAAAATCTTCATGGCTTTTTTTATCAATGATTGAATGCAAATATGCTCATGTGCTCTAGAGGTTTAATATAAATGCCTTTGAAGTCACTTATAGAACTTCATTAGAGTGAGTATTGATCAGCTGTTAATACACCCATATAGAGCAGACATGATTTGCACTCTGTAGAAGTGTGTAACTAAGCAATGAGTTTCATTAATTAATGATCCTTTACCATTGAGAATTATGAGCTTATATATATTTTTTTAAATTTTTGAAAGGGAGGTGGAGGATTTATCTGTCCATTTACTTAGAATAAAGTTTGTTTGGTTCCCAGATTGCTATTCCTTGGTGATCTCTATTGAACCTATTGCCCATCTTCATTAATTTGATCACAAAATGTTTTCACTGGAAATGCAGCTTATTGCCAGATTCGATGGAACTGCCAGTTGAGAAAAATAAAGCTTAAATTAATATGGAAGTTTACTTCTCTTCATCTGTTAAACCCAATGATTAAAGATGCAGTGAATGGCATGAGGACAGAGGGGAAAATATTCAGCTATTCATTCTCTTAACACATAAAACTCTAAAACTCTTTGCTTTGCAGTCTAGGTATATTTTTTTTTCAAATTATGAGAACTGAATTAATATATTGGGGAAAAAATAAGGATATAAACAGAAGTTGAATTTCTGAGCAAAACTGGTGTTTGTTCTTTTATCAGGCCCATTGCTTTGACCTAAGTGTAAATGTGCATGGTTGGCTACACTTGGCATTCACTCACTGCCTTTGCTCTCTGGCTCATGACCATTTGCATCTCACTTTTCTGAAAGTATGGAGAGAATTATTTCAAAACTTTTTATGGTCTTTATTTTGTATGTTCTTTTAAATTGTATATAGCCATGTAGATGTGTAAATGCATATATATATGTGTGTGCATATATACATTTATATAGCTACATATGTATACCTCTATCTGTAAAAGAAGAATTCCCTCGAATGTGTTATTTACTAGGAGTTCATAGGACGTGCCATCTTATCTTCAGCTTCAGAACACATTTTGCTTTGCCAAGAGCTTTCAATGTGTTTCCTGTCTAAGTACCAGAACCCTTTTTGGCAGTAGAAATTGGGATGAAGCACTGAAGTGGTCGTGGCATATGATAATCTTCCAACTGTTCACAAGTATCATTTCAAAGCAGCTTCTGCTGGACTGACAGCTCAGGGTGGAAAATCTGTAGGGCACACAGTCCTGCAGCAGCATCTAATGATGAGTAGGGGTGGGCAGACTGGGTTTGGGATGGATAAAGGTGTAAACAGTGTTGTCATCCACTTTTCCAAATTACACCTTCTTTTCCAAATCCTCTTTAACAAGAAAGGTAGCAGAAAACTGGAGGAAAAAATGAAAATGTGAGGTGAATGGTCGTTTTTAATCTGTGGCCTGCTTAATCATTAGCTGCTCCAATCATTCAAAATTCAAATCCTTGCCTACACAAATACTTAAGGAATGCTCTCCATGGAAGGCCTAAGCCACACGTTTTATCTAAGTTGCTTGGGTCTTCTGCTCATCAATTTTTCTTCCTGGCACGTTATAATTCATATTTGTACAAGCAATGTCTGCCCGAACAAGTTAATGCCATTATTTCCTGTAGCCACCCCCTTTATTTTTTTTATGGGAAATTCCAGTTACTCAGTCAGAACAACAACCAGCACATCTGACTAATTGCATGTGCAGTGGAGCAGAACGTAAATTGATTAAATGAGGAGAATATGAGATTCCTGTTGGCAAAGTTTTCTTTGATACATCACTTGAAAATATTAAATGTTGCTTCTTTCTAAACTCTTGGTTTCTGAAATCCAGAGTGGGCATTTGAAGGACGTGAAGGTTTAATATTTTTTGTTAAGTCATGTGATTTGCCTCAGGAAATATTAAGTATATTGATTATTTAATGGCCTGTGCTCTCTATTAACCATCTAAACAGAGATCTTTTCCATCCCAGATGGAAGTGGATGCATATACTTATGCTCTATACCAAATGATTTCAGTAGGCTTAAAACTTACACCAATTTGCAGGTTTCAGACTAAACTTTCCCTGTATAGTTCCTATTAAAGGGTTTCGCCCCATTCCAAAGAACTTTGTACTATTAAAATTTTCCAACAGGTAATGTCTTATTAAGCTGCTGTTCTCCTACATAAATAATGTTGAAATGTGCTTTCTTTTTAAATTGAAAGAGTAGGTGTGAGAGTCATATCAGCAACAAAAGCATTACTCTCCACACAACCTAAATTCCCCTCTCATTCCTGGGCCTCCATAAGTAAGCAGCTGGCTGAAGCCACAAGAGACTTTTTATTTGTTTGGGAAGATTTTGCACTTATCAGGGTGTTCTGTAAAATGTCTGCACTGCACAGTGTTTGCACCGTGCATTTTACATTTAAATGTCTCTGCTAAAAGGTGTGATCACACTTGCAATTATATTCTCTACCTTCCCAAGCACACCTGCCCTGACAACCTTTTGAAATGTCAGACTCTGGAACAAGTAATGCAGAACATTTAGGACGATTCCTTTGTTATGAGACAGAATGTATTTGTTATTGGAAATATCGGCCTGGGGTTTCATCCTACTTTTATAATGTTAAAATCATTTCTGTCCCTACAGCCACCAGGAACAGAAATATCTCTCCTCAGACAGGGAGCCCAAACTGTGGCTAATATAACCAGTAACACCAGGATTAATTTTTAGAGTGTCCTAAAATTGCAAGGAAACAACTGCTCTCACTGACATCCATTAAGGGCTTTTCTACAACTTTAGTGATTTTGATCTGAAAGCCACAGTGTGGGAGCTCTTGAATGCATCCTAATTAAGGCCATGTGGAGTGGGGAGCTTTCTACCGTTGAGATTTCTGAGATTAACTAAACAGATCATATTTTCAGTGTCTTTATTGTCTGCTATAACATGGAACGGATGTGGGCTCTGCCTCTTTAAAGCACTGAATTTTATAATTCTGATGCTTTATCTCTTAGCTCTGTCCCTTCATACACCCAAAACCCTCCAGGCAAAGAGGTTGTAGAAGGGAAACCTGCAAAGACTTCCTTTAAAATATGTTCTTTTCTGTTAGCATTTCTTAACTAAGTCAAACACTTAGATGGACGGGTTTTCTTTATCCTTTTAAAGTGCTCATTAAATGGAAAACACAATTACAGCTGATTATTTACAGCCATTAGCACGAGTTCATCTCAACTTTCTCACAATCTCATTAGGCTCCCTGAATTCCTTGCAACTCTAGATAATAATATATAAAAAAACATTTTTGTTCATTTAAAAGCCTGCTGTCTTTGTCAGGGAACTGTCAGCTGTGCCAACCACACAGGTTTTGTTGTTTTCTTTTCCCCTATTTCTAACAAAGTTTAAAACAGAACACACTGAACATTGAACAAGTTGGAAGATTGAGGCAAGTTGATTACATTTTGTGCATTTTATCTGGAGTTTTGTGCAGGTGTTGTACAGACAATAAAATTCAATACAACCACGATCACGTTAGATACTGTCAGAGGAACAAAATCTATCTGAATAAATGGAATTTTCTGTAGTCCACTCCAATAGTACCTTGCTGAAGAAAGGGATGGAATATTTGGCAGCAGAAGAGGGAACCATGTGCCAAACTATAATCTAACCCCAGAAAAAAATAGGGATTCCTTTAGGGTTTGGCTGAAAAGTTGTCATATTGGGACATACTCCTTCAGAAAAATGCTTGATAATTTGCTTCAGCATAATGCAAATACTAATGCTAATAATAATGTTAATAGGCAAGACTATGACTAATAATAACTTATAAAAGAAATAGAAGTATGGAGCACAAAGAAATACCCATTTGGGGCATTGATAAATGTCTGGAATTTGCTTTATCTGGATATAACGTTGAAAAATATTTTTAAATTTTGGAAAGGGAAAATGTTGTATTGAAGAAGTGGCTGGAAAGGGAATTGTCAGCAAGTGCCTTTAATGATCTCAAGAGGACAACAGGATGTCAAACACAGGAAAATGTGATATTTTTGCTCTCATGAAGCTATTTATGACTGCAGGAATAGGTCTTTACACTGCTATTGTTGTAGAAGGAAAGTCATTAAGGCAACAGAGGGACAGAGAAGGTGCAAAGTGAAAAGTTGCTGCTTGCAATTACCTGCTCCATAAAAGGACTGGCCCATAATCCTTGCCCTTACCAGTTTGAGACAGCTGAAGCAGAAATAAAAGAAAAACAGAACAAGAGATAGGCTTTTTTATACATTCTATGTGCTTTTGTAGTGTTTGTGTTTGTATATTTTTATTTACCTCCACATGCACACACAGACACACAGGCTCACAAACAAAATTTCTGTGTTCAAGAAAACTTTTAATAAAAGTATCTTCTACCTGAGAACCGACCTAAGACTTAATTTCTGATAACAACTTCCTGATACATTGTGCAGAAGGGAAGAAATGTCATTATTTTGCCCAAAGCCATTTGGATTTGGGTGAATTTATCATAACACCCCCAACTGACAAATTCATAAACACTCAATTTGCTTATTCTGAACATTCACAGTAAACAGTAAATAATTTCAATTACCTAAACTATCATAAAATTTTGGGGTTTGGTTCTGGCCTGCCAAATTTGTGATAACTGGATGATCAGTTTTGTCACCTCCAAAACAGAGATTATCCATCAGAAATTGCACCATATTCACTTCCAGTGACTAACCAAGATTACCAAAACCCATTTTAAATTCTCTTTCACATGAAATTCATAAATGTCTTTCAAGGAAAATTTCTATAGCACTTCCTGGAATTTGATATGGAAAGATGTCTTTGTTAAAGGTTTATAACTATACAGAAACTCTTTAATGTACAGAAGGGTTACTTGGGAGGAAGATAAGGAGGCACTAATCAGTTGTGATAGCACCACTACTGTGTTTTCCTTATTTATGCTTCCTTTGCACAAGTTATTCCAATTCTGCTTTGCTTGCAGCCAGTATTAGAGCATCTGCTCTTTTTCCTGCCTTGCATTATTTGTTTGCTTCTCTAAAATGTTGTTTCCTCACACCCAAAAATCAATATTTTTTTCTCCTAGAGGTACAAGTTGGAAATGTTTTACTGGCAGTTGGTCCTGTTCCTTAACCTGTCCATTCCTTGACACTTTTTTTTTTCATTTTATTTCACAGTTTATTCTCAATATCTCTACAAAATTTCAGTAGGAGACAAAAAATAATTACTGTAGTTAGTCTTTCTGCCTCGTGCTTATTTTCTGTTCCATTTATCTTGTGTGCCACACACGGGCTTCCAGGAGGAGCTCTGAGTGGAAAGATTTCCTGCTTTGTATTCATTAATGACACTGTCATCGGCGGTGATTTTCTGTAGAAACTCAAGGACTTCACTTTTTGGAGATACACACACTTTGCTGCTTTCAAATGAGTTTCCATCCATGACAGAATGAAGGTCAGGCAAAGAAATTTGCAGTGCAGTGTCTGAAGGATGGGCTCAATTTCACAGAGCTGCTGCCACAAGTGGTGGCTCCTCGGCCAACGCCTGACAGGTCTAATGGACATGGAAAATGAATGGCTCTGTCCCCATTTCTGTTTTCCCAATGGGACAGAGCAGAAGCTCGTCACAGAGGCAGAGTGGAAAGGTCACTTGTGCTGCAGCTGCTGTCAGAAGAAGCTCTGTCAGGTCTGAGATGTGTCTCTGAGCACTGACGCTGCCCTGAGGGCCGACAGCACCAGCTCCAACCTGGCAGTGCAACTCCAAACCTCGGGGCAGTTGTTCTTACTCAGTCTCCTCGCCATGAGCACATCTCTGATTGTGTCCTGTGAGCTGAGGGCAAGAGGCAGATGTTTGGGCTGCTCTGCCTTGCGTTTGACCCACTGGGAATGCAACCTCTCCTTGCTCTCTCGAGGTGCCCCTGACTCGTCTTTGCGTGTAGCTGAGCTCCTTCCTGCTGAATTGTGCTGCTCTGGGCTGCTGGGAAATCACAGTCATGGAACCAGGGAATGATCAAGGCTGGAAGGAGCCCCAAAGATCAGCCATGCACTGTTACAGCCCCTGTGCATTCAGCAGTGCCGTGGGTGACTCTTTGCCTCCTGCGTTTTGTCTTTCACAGAAGAAATAGGCACCACATAAAAGGGTTTATGCCTTGGGATTACCCTGGAGGGGGTGGAAAAATTGCTTTGTATTCAATTCCGACTTCTCCCCAGTGCTGCATTAGCCACTGGCAGCTTCACACAGGTCAACGAGGGGTCCCTGCTGGGAGTGATCTTGTGGGAGCAAATTTGTGTCGTAGCCAGAAGCTGACCCTGAGGAAACTGGGTACAGTTTGCATTGATGTGAAAAGGAGGCTTTTGATACAGTTCTGTTTTCAGCTGTACCACACATTCCTGGGGGAGGGTATGGGAAATTCTGCATTGACATTTGGGTATTTGTGCTAGTGTTAGAAACACTTGTGTTATTGTCACAGAATATCACAATGGTTTGGGCTGGAAGGGACCCTAAAGCCCATCCAGTGCCACCCCTGCCATGGGCAGGGACACCTCCCACTGTCCCAGGGTGCTCCAAGCCAAGTCCAGCCTGGCTTTGGACACTGCCAGGGATCCAGGGGCAGCCACAGCTTCTCTGGGCACCCTGTGCCAGGGCCTGCCCACCGTCATAGGGAGGAATTCCTTCCCAATATCCCATCTGTAACCTGGTCCTCCTTCAGCTTAAGGCCATTCCCTCTTGTCCTGTCACTCCCTACCTATTTCCAAAGTCCCTCTTCAACTTCCTTGGAGCCCCTTGAGGCACTTCTCTGACCTCAGGCACCTTTCCATGCCTCAGAGTGTTTGTTAAGCTGGGAAGAAAACACAGGCTCCAGATCTGGAGACATTATCTCAAGGGATAGAGCAGCAATCAATGCTCATTTTGGGATTTTTTTTTTTTCCCTGCAAAACCAGCCCCTGTTTGCCAGTTTTGGCTGGGTAAGGGCTCCCATGGAATTTCTGCAGTGGCAGTGAGGAGCACCCGGGCTATTCTTCAATACGTGGCACTAGTTCTGATTTTAGCTTACATCCAAACTCACCTTTCTGCACTCATAAATCTTGGATCAATTTTAATGATTCCGGTAAATTGGTTAATCATTCTTTGACAGGAAAATTGACTGCTCCCTTTTATTATTCCAGCATGTTCCCACTCCAGCTATTGCCACATATCATGTATAATTTTTTACAGTATTTTGTACAACTTCTTAAATGTGAAATATTTAAGACTTTTTTAATGTATTGTATCAAAGTGTGATAGAATAATTTATGTTGGAAAAGACTTTCAAAATCCATGAGTCCAACTGTTAATCTAGTACTGCCCAGTCCACCACCTGAACCGTGTTCTCCTTGTTTTACTCCATTAGAAACATATAAAAATGTATCCCGTTCCAGCTGTGAAGCAGTTTGCAGGTATTCTCTAGAGGTGAGAACGTTGCCCTGCGTGCAGTGTATGAAAAAGCCAATGAAGTTTCCAATGGTCACAATCCAATGCATTTTTCTATAGGATTTCACATGAAAAGAGATTAATTTTTTTTATGAATTCAATGATCAATTAGCTGTGTAGTTTACTGCATGACTCCCTGACATTTTCCTTCTAAATCCAGTCTAAAAAAGAATCTAAGCACTAAATAGTTCACCTGATAACTGGTTTCTTTAGAGCCTACAGAAGTTAAATATAGTTTTAAAGTAAATCTAATACATTTGTAGTAAACATAATTTCCAAGTCCACAAAGTCCAAGGAAATGTGTGGTAGGGATTCTGAACAGACCTGGCACTTGGGAGAAAACCCTAAAATTACAAAAATATATCTTTTACATCCAGAAGAAGACTCAGGAATCGGTTCTTCTTTCAACTGATTTAACCTGCAGAGCCACAAGGATATTACTCCTCTCAAGTGCACCTGTGCTCTGCAAAATCTCCAGAACTCTCTTAGGAATGATTGATTTGATGTCACTGGAAAGCACAAATATTCCAGTTGTGGTAATTTGTTATTTCCTGATCAACTGACTCAAATGAAACATGTTGTAGAATTCTTTCAGATTTATTGCCGGTTAAATTTCATTAATTGGATTTGTTTGATGTGAGCCAAGTTTTGATGGGATCACTCTGTTAGAACAAACCAGCACTACCATGGAATTTTGTCTCACAGTTGTACAGTTCCTTTGTCTGTTTCTCTCTTCAGTGTCTCCTGTTGTGGAAATTTCTGGAGCAAATGTTGCCTTTTCCTGGTTTTAAAATCAAGAGTCAAACACGGTTAGGAGGGGAAAAAGGGATTTTACCTTGGTATTTATTTTAAGGATCCTTCGGTGCACCACGTCCAGGTCCAATGCACCTCCATGCACACCACAGTGCACACCCCCAAAAGATCTGGTATCACATTATAGGTGTTACTAATTAGCAGATCTATCAAAAATTCCCCAAAGAGAGGCTCGAGTGAGTCCCCCTCCCTGAGGAACCTTCCCCTGGCTGGTTCTATCTGAGTTTACAGAATGTGTTCTGGAGAGGACCTTGGGGCCTGGGGCTCACTGAGCCCTACCTACAGAGCTTCTAAAATATTCTGTCTCCTAGTCTGACAAACAAGGCCAAGAATGTAGGCAAAAGCACTCAGAAGCTGCAAAAAGGCATAAAAGGGGTATAAAATAAAAAGCAAAAAATCTTCATGGCATCACAAACAAGGCAGTGTTATCACATCTCTGTTATGATTTAATTAATGAAGTAGGAGCGACCTTGTGCCTCTTACAAACATTTCGTTAGAATTCTAATTTTCAGTCAGGCTTTTGGGTATGTGTATTTTGTTAATTGGTTTGGGTTTTATTTTGTTTTTCAAAGCAGAAGAGTATAGGAAGGGTCTTTCTGTGGCACAAAGTGGCCATGGATAAGATGGAGAAGAGATCTGCCAGTTGGAGCCAAGATTAAAACAACCCAGAGAAAGGTCCAAGAAAATGGAAGAAAAACAATTGGGTTGAGAGTAATATCTGAAGTTAGAAAAAGGGAGTTTCTGTAGAGGGGAGCTTCTGTAATCACTGGAGAAAGGTTTAAACAAACAATTTAGTTAAAAACACTAAAATCAACTTGCCTGACTACTCTGAGTCTGAAATGTCAAGTGCTGTCCAATGTCAAGTGCTGGGCAATCCTGCCCTCAGTCTTCCACAGGATCATTGGGTTCCTTCTTTTTCAATGAGTCTGCTTCATTCTACAAGATAGCAATACACATTTTCCCTCAAAAGAAATAGTATGAAATTTAATAAATATACTCACAATTGTGAGGCTCTCAGGTACTTAATTACCAGAATTATTGCTTATAATGATGTAAAGTGTGGTAGAAACATTTGCTGTCCAACTGGCACTGAGAGAATTTAGAATAACACTGAATCCAATATGATTTTGAAATATTTTCTTGTGAATATGGAAATGTTGGATAAAGAAACAGCAATCTTTTGATTTTTCTTTTAATTTGGTTTTGGTATTCAAATAGCTGTGAAATGTAGCTTTTGACTTTTTATACATCTTTGATGACTGATTTAGAAACAAACTCTCATATGGGGAGTAGGACTATTGCAATATTCTGGATGCAAGCTGCAAATATAATAAAAATATCAATGATTAATTGAGAAATCCAGAAAAAGCTGCCAATGAGGGAGGACTTAGAGTAGGAGGCTGAGTAGGAGTCAGTGATTATGACCTGATTGCATTTGTAATCAAGAGGGAAAAGGCAGTCTGTACTTGTAATATGGTGTAGCTATATTAGCCCTGCAGAGAGGTTAGATTCCCACTTTCATGGGAAATTAGAAATTAAAATCATCAGAAGAGAAAAAGAACCCGAATAAAATGGGACTGTACTGAAACCAGGAGAAACAACTTAGGAAATCTGTCTGTGCTTTTCAGGAGCAACTTGTGTGCTCTTGGTTTGTGTGTGACTTCATGACATCACAGAATCACAGCATCATTAAGGCTGGAAAAGATCTCCAAGGTGACCAAGTCCAACTTTGGACCAAATCCCATCATGACCAGTAAAACATATCCGTAGTGCCACGTCCAGTCAGTCCCTGAACACAGGAATGGGAATTCCATTCCAGGCATGGGAGCTCCACCACCTCCCTGGGCAGCCCCTCCAATGCCTGGCCACCCTTTCAATGCAAACACTTTTCCTGGTACCCACCCTGAGCCTCCCCTGGCACAGCCTGAGGACATTTCCCATTCTCCTGTCCCTGTTCCCTGGGAGCAGAGCCCCATCCTGCTCTGGCTGCCCCCTCCTGTCACGGAGTTGTGGAGAGCAATAAACCTGTGCAACTCTGCTGAGTTGCTTCCTACAGCAGACACCAAAGCCTTATTTATTGTGAGTAAGCATCCCAGAAATTTGCTCTCAAAAATTAAGAAGTGAAAGCACAGCTGTGGAACAGAATAAGAGTGGCTCAGCTGGAAGTGAGCTGCAGTGATGGTTTGTCCAGCTGTAACTGCAGCAATCTGTGTGAGCCATTCCTGAGCTTTGTGTTTTGGATGACACAGGTTAAACTGGTGACAGCTGTAAAGAAGCTGCAGCCTGTGGAGAGCCCAGCCTGGAGCAGGTTTACCCCCCAGGACTGCCAGCCATGGAAAGGACCGTGCATGAGCAAGGGAAAAGCTGAGGAGGAAGGACTGGCAGACTGGAGCTGTCACAGCCCGATTGCAGCTCCTGTTCCCACCAGCCCTGCACCCCTTGGAGGGGAGAGGCAGAGGGAAGGAGTGAAGTTAAACCTGGGAAAGTTAAACCTGGGAAAGGGTGTGAGGAAGGAGTTTTTATCTGTTTCACACCACCCAACTATTTTTATTTGGTAATAAGCTGAAAGAAGCCAGATTTAGATCAGATATTGGGAAGGAATTGTTGTCTGTGAGGGTGAGGAGGGCCTGGCACAGGGTGCCCAGAGAAGTTGTGGCTGCCTCATCCATGAAAGTGTCCAAGGCCAGGTGGGACAGGACTTGGAGCAAGCTGGGATAGTGGAAAGTGTCTCTGCCTATGGCAGGGGGTGGCACTGGATGGGCTTTAAGGTCCCTTCCAACCCAAACCATTCCATGATTCTGTGATTTTTTTGTTCATGATGGACCCTGGTAAATGATCTCCATGTCTTTATCTTGACTCACGAACTTTTTCACCTTATTTTCTCAGCCTGTGCCCTTGGTGGGGAGGAAGAAGAGTAAGAAAGCACTTGGTGGGTGTCTGGCAGCTCAGCAAGATCAACTCACCCCAACTGACCACAAAATTCTCTCAGACTTCATGTGGAAATTCCTTACAAAGTACAGATAAGGCTGAGGGACAGGGATAAACATGACCTGGCAAACCATTTGTAATACAGACCAAGCAAAATGGTGCTAAAGAACCAAAACTCCCTTCAGACCATATCATCTAGGGGACAAAACATGAGATCATAGAAAGGAGCTGTATATATCTCATTTGAATGAGGATACTGATGTGGAAAGATCATAAATTAAGGAAATAACTCTAAATTGGCAGTGCATCAAAGAATGAACTGATCTCTGCTTCTGAAGTTTCTGTTTTGCACAATAACCTGCAGTGAAATTACTTCACATGTGAAATGCTTATTCACTTCAGTAAATGTCACGCTCTTAATACAGTCACTTTCCAAATACTATTATATCATAAAATGCTACAGAAAATAATAAGGCTGTTTTATAATTAGAACTATGCAGGATCACAATCTCAGATTACTCATTTGCTTGAACATTCCTTTACCACCAACTGTCTGTGCGACATTTGAATGTCACAAAGCTCCTGTTATTAATATTTGCACAGTGGTGTGGAATAATAGTTTGTACATTTGCAATGAGCTCTGCTGAGATCCCGTGTAAGCCCCAGCTATGCTCAGCCCCCTGCAGAGTCAGGCACAGTCCTTAGGATGGGATAAACAGCTCCTGTGAAGAAGGGGCAGGTTCAGGTTTTTAGGGGGCAGAGAAGCAGGTATAAATCAGCTGAAAGAAATACATGAAAAGGTCCCAGGAATAGAGGCAGTGACCTGAACAAAGTCTCAGATGTCACAAGGTAAGGACATCCCCACTGATTTGCTCCAGACCCACAGTGTGGCCAGGTTTAAATAAGGAAGAAGGATGGCAGCTTGTCCATCCTTTGGCTTTGCAGCTTGATGGCCTCAAGGAGTTGGGCTTTAGGAGGGGTGGTGGGAAAGGAGCCTAAATGGGGATCGTGGGTTTGTGCCCACAGAGGTTTCAGTTTTAGTTTCATGTTCCAGTGCATAAAGATCATTCCTTCTCAGAGTCACAGAATATTCTGGCTTGGAAGGCACCCACAAGGATCATCACAGTCCAGCTCCTGGCCCTCCCTAACATACTGCAAGTTGCTTCTTTTTGCATCTTCAGCTCTCTCTCTTTTAATTTTTTTTTTTTATTTTAATTTTTTTTTTAAATTTTTGGTTTTATTTGGGGTTTTACAGGATTTTTCAATGGAGAATCCCAGGCTGTGGAGTGACATTATTGTCCAAAATAAAGAAAGGCAATAGACTGATTTATGCAACAGAATTTATTCCAGGATAGAATTTGTTGGGCTTTTTTTTAATTTCTTAGTGGCTTTTTGCAGCTTATGAAGTCCTGTTCTGTATTCACTTTTAACAGGCTACTGGAAAAGCTTGTGTTAATTCAGGAAATGTTAAGACTACAGCTGCCATGCTTCTACTGTGAATTCTTCTCACTTTGCCAAATACCACCAGAATCTAGAAAAGAGTGAGTTCTCACTAATGTTTTTTCTTTCACAACAAAGTCCTAAGGTTTGTTCACCTGGGTGCAAGATCCAGATGCAAAACTTGTGCAGTTTGTCACAGCCTGTACCTACATGCTTGACATATTTACTGCTACAAAGACAATAAATATCTGCAAGCAGTAGTGACAGGAAGTGAACAAAAGAAATGTTTTCTATAAATCATGCATTTGAAAAGGAACATTCCTTTTTCCTTCTACGTAGCTTGTTAAAAAGAGCAACAATCCTTCATTAAAACTTTTAGGCCAAAGAACTTTTTCCCTTTGTGGACATCCAGCTCAGCTCTTTCTAATGCCTTACTGCAAACAGCTCAGATTAACACAGTTTAATACAGATTACTGTATTAAACTCAGATTAACACTCACACAGGACCTTATTTTATTTCCAAGACATAGATTGAAATGGCACAGGGTGGGATTGTTGGGTTTCTGTGCAGGGCCAAAAGTTGGACTCAGGGATCTCTGTGGGTCCCTGACAATTCGGGATATTCTGTGATTCTGTAAAAATAATAATAATAATTGGCATCTGAACTATTTATTGCATGGAACTCTTTTTGTTTTCAAACATAATGAAATTGAAAAATGAATGAAAGAGAAGGAATGTCAAGCCTGCTGTCTCCTCCATCATTTCATATGATAGAAAAGCAGTTCCTTTAAAAGAAGGACCATTAGGAAGTTGTTCCTGAAAAAATCTTACCTTCCAAAGAGTAAAAATCCCTCATCTCCAGCATAGAAGAATATCTGATAGAATTTTTTTATTCAGACATCACACCAAAAAAAGGATAGATTTTGTTCAAACCAAACCAGAAATATTCCGGAAGACTGAAATGTAATTAAAAAAATATTGAACCTCTCAAACTATTAATTGCTGAATGTTAATTTCAGTTGTTATATAATCTGCATTTTAACTTTTTTAAATAGTTGCTTTTGAATGAAGATATGAAAACAGCCAATCCATAAAATGCAAAGTTTCTCAGGTTTTTCAAGTCATATTACTAAAGGAATTTACAACATTTGTTAAGTCCTTCTTTTTCTTATCTTCCATTGCTATGTGTTTATAAATACTATAAACATGTAGCTTTTAGTTCTGTGTCCTTTCTATCTGCTTTATCTGGGATGTTTCCTTTCTTGCTCCACACAGACATTGGGAATCTCACACTGCTCCTACTCCTTTTGACAAAGTGCCACTAAAAACCTGCAGGAAAATTAAGGATTTTGAGTCTTGCTATGGAACTATTTGCAAGTAAAATTCTCAGCTGTCTCTTTGCGACCAGATAAATTAAATATTTTTCTTTTGTTGTCAATATTTCATGGTAGTTTTGACTTCTGTGTTCATTTTTTCCCTTTTAATTTCAAGTAGTGCTTTTTCTCCCATGTGTGTGATGTGTTACCTTCTCTTTAACTCCCAGATCTCTACTTTGCATTTTGTTTTTGTTAGTCCTGATGTATTTCACTTTCCCGTGGGCTGTGGGGTGGGAATAAAGTCTGTTGGAAAGACTTGCTGTGCCACTTTCCACATGGGTATTTCTGTTCAAGCCCAAAGTGATATTTAAATGTCTTCTCTTCTTCCAGTTTCATAATCCTTTTTTTGAAGCAGAACGTTAAATGGCATTTTAATGTAGCCCAAAAGAAAGGCTTGAGAATGGCCATTACCTTTGGAGGTGCTGGAGGGAGCCCAGTGCTGCCCTCCAGAAGGACCTGGACAGGCTGGAGACGTGGCAGAGGGGAACACCTGAAGTCCAATAAAGGTGAATTCAGGGTCCTTAAATTACAGGGAGTTTTTTTCATGTTTAAATATTCCTCCAGCAGCTTTAGCAATGCAAGGATTTCCTGCTGTTCTTAATGCTCCCAGTAAGAAATTACTCCTGGTTGCATTTTCCTTGCTTTCCTTTCCCTCCTCCGTCATTTTTGGTATTTTCTTGTTGTTTTTTCCTCAAGCAAGCCAGGTGTTTCCTAGATTTTAGAAAATGCTCTATGGAAGAAAAATTCCTCCCACTGATCCATCACATACCTCACTGCTATTTCTTTGAAATCACCTCCTTCTAGTTATACCAGAGCTTTAATTCAAATAGTTTGGAGAACCTTTACAAAACCAGAAACCAACCGTGATCCAAATTGCGAGTGAAGTTTCCTGCTCATGAAACCATCTGTGTTAACTTCAGCATATTTGATGCCAAATCTGTGAAATTCTGATTCATTCCAGTGACTCTATAATTGTGGTTTTAGTCAGATCTGGTGGGGTTGTTCCCCCCCCCCCCCCCCCCTTTTCCCNGTCAGATCTGGGGGGGGTGTTCCCCCCCCCCCCTCTTTTCCCCAAATGTCTCTTTAAATAAAGAATAAAGAGCTTTGTTCTGTGGCTGCAATGACCCATTTAAAAAAACTGTTGTCCCACGACATCAATAATTTTCATTTTAATTCTCTGTTACTGATTCTTCCCATAATATTGTTGCAGTAACATATTTAATAACTGCCCCAAAAATAATTCACAGCTGAGAGATATCTTCTCCAAATATAGACAGCTAAATAGTGCATTTAATTCCATTTGTAAAACTTCTGTTCATCAATTGATGATGGTGTACTTGGAAAGAATATTCTTAGTCATGATCTTTAAATTTGCATTTTGGGTTTGCAAATCCAGAAGGCTACAGACATTCAATAATGGCAATCACTGCCTAAAAGGCAGGTTTTGCATCACAACAAAATTAGCCTGAAAAGAGGGGAAATAGAATAAAAAGAATAATTTAAAAAAGCTGAAAAACACAACAGCCTTTCTTCTTGATTTTTTTGGGGAAATATAAATAATTCTAGAGATCACTTCTCCAGGGGTTTAATTATTACTGACAGACACCAGCACATGAGGGTTGATTTTGAAAACGTTCACTGAGAATGCAGGTGAGCATCAGAAATTAAGTGAAGCAAAGACCCAAAAGAGTAAATTTCTCTGAAAATTAAAATAACCCTGCGGTAATATTGTTCATAAATTTGTACTTTAAATTATTCTTCAGAGTGCTAATCATTGCATAACAGCGAAAATTTTAGTTGTTCTTGGATCAGCTGGGAGCTAAAACCAGACATAAATAGTTATTACTTTTTATGGTTCTTTGCTTGTGATATATATATAATAGTAGTGCTGCTTCTCTCAGCACTCAGAATTTGTGTTTTGACACCTAAAATTTCATTGTTTGAAGACACGAAGTGTTTCAGTCACTCATTCCCAGAATATCTAACCTTCCTCATGTTTGTAATAAAGACTTGCAAGAAAAACCCCTTGTATTAGTAAATGACTGTTATGAAATTAGTAAAGATCACAACCCTGACACAGAAGAAACAGAGGATATTAATAGTGATGAGGAAATGTTTATTTATGAAAGACAGGGGGAAATGCCTTCAAACAGAGAGCTGTGAAATGAAATATGGGTCTTGGTAAAAAAATCCATGTAGACAAGATGTTAAATAGTGATGGAAGGAATGTTTATTAATTCTGCTTCAGTTAATAGTAACAAAAAGAACTCTTCCTAGGTATGTGTTTACAAGTATTTTTCATTACAGTTTTAGGAGTTTCTCTAAACACCCTGAAATATGAAGACACATTAAACACCTTCTGAAAATCTTCTCATTAGCAGTCAGAATTTAAATGTACCCAGGTCTTTCTGGATAGAGGAGGATCCTGTTTATAGTGAGAAATAGTAAAAGCACAAGTGTAATCTAAGGGACAAGAACGAAGAAACAAATCCTCCCAACTCTCTTTCTTGTGACACTTTAACCAGACTAAAAAGCCCCAGAATTCAAACTGACAGAGAGCAGATTTAGATGGGATATTGGGCAGGAATTGTTCCCTGGGAGGGTGGGCAGGCCCTGGCACAGGGTGCCCAGAGCAGCTGTGGCTGCCCCTGTATCCCTGGCAGTGCCCAAGGCCAGGCTGGACATTGGGGCTGGGAGCAGCCTGGGGCAGTGGGAGGTGTCCCTGCCCATGGCAGGGGTGGCACTGGGTGGGCCTTGAGGTCCCTCCCACCCCAAAGCATTCTGCAATAATTTACAAATTTATTAATTCAATCATCAAGTTTCCAGTTGCACAACGCCCTGAGCTGCCAGGTTTGGGCATCTCGGACCTCTCTGCTGGGCTGGCTTCTTTGTCCCAAAGCATTCCCTCCATTTAAAGCAATGATGTGTTATTGTCATGTGAGTGTCGGATAAACCTGACAGAGTTCATTATTATCGAAGGACAGCATCAGGGGGCTCCAAAAGGGCCATCAAAGTTATAATTTCACATTGAAGAGTAATGCACTGAATTAAAGAATTCCACTTTCTTGTTTTTACACAAAATCCGTGCTGGACCTATATTAAACTATACATGTTTTACATGTGAATTTTACACATTATTTCTTTCTATTTTTACCACACAGTCTGATGGGTGGAATTCTTCCCATGGAAAAAAAATACATAAGGAGAACAAAATAAAATAGAATAAAATAAAGTAAAATAAAATAAAATAAAATAAAATAAAATGAAATAAAATAAAATAGAATAAAATAAAGTAAAATAAAATAAAATAGAATAAAATAAAGTAAAATAAAATAAAATAAAATAAAAGTAAAATAAGATAAAATAAAATAGAATAAAATGAAATAAAATAAAATAGAATAAAATAAAGTAAAATAAAATAAAATAAAATAAAATAAAATAAAATAAAAATAAAATAAAATAAAATAAAGTAAAGTAAAATAAAATAAAATAAAATAAAATAAACCAGAATAAAATAAAATTAAATAGAACTATACAAGATGAGAGTTTGCATTTCAGATCTCAATAAATAATTTTAATTAAAGAAGGATTATTGACTATTTGGGGGTTAATTAAAGAACTATTATTTGGCTTTTCTTAGCATTTACAGCATGGAAATTATTTGCAGACAAACTACCTATTAAAAAGGCAAGCTTTGCCTCCTAAAAATGTGTATCAGACAAAACGTTCCCATGATTCAGACTCGCTGTCAGTAACAGTGGACATCCTCACAATGGTATATATTTAGTTGGATTACCTTTATTAAGGCCAATATTTCCTATCAGAGTAACATTAGTTGACACCCAGTTTCACTCACCTCACAGGTCACTAGACTGCAGTCTACAGGGGTGTGTTTCTTTTTAAATTTCTAGTTCCTTTTTGTTGGGGAGGATGAAATAGGGAAACCTTATAAATGTGACTGCTTGGCAAAAGATTCTGAAAATATGAAACCTGTAAGCAAAATAGAAATGAAAGCTGGCTTTGAGATATAAGATACCGAGCTGTTAGTTACTGTACAACCAAAAACAATGGGCTAGCCAGCTGAAGGAGAATCCCTCTGCATTGAACAATGTCTTTAGCAAAGAAGAGGATGCTTCAGCAAACAGAGAAGTCCAAGGGTCAGAGAAACCCTGCCAGCGTGGCTGGGAAGACAAAAGTAGTTTTAGAAAGTAGTTTTTAGGAGTTAAAATGTAACACAGTATGGTAAGGTAGTAGTTTTGATAGGTTGTGTGTAAATTCTATAAGGATTTCTGTCTTCTGTTGATTGGATGTTGTACTATTACCATATTCAGTATAAGAAGAGATACAATATCATGGAACCAGACTTTTAGGTCACTTATGCTCTCTCTCACTCTTACTCTCTCTTACTCTCTCTCTTAGACTCTCAGTCTCTCTCTCGCTCTCTCTGGGGCATGCTCTAAGCTGGGGCAGCTTAAGCAGAGCTCCTGCACCCACGACCCTTGCAAATAAACTGCACCTTTCAGGAGCTGCCTTGGACTGTAGAGATCACCCGAGCTGACTGAGTCCCGCGGTGTCGCTGTAGGACACGAGAGCACACACGCGTGAACGCACAGCTGAAGGTGAGAGCAAAAAAGGGCAGTTTATTTTCTGACTCCACTACTTATAGTTTTACAAAAGTGACAGTGGATTGGAGGGTGAAAGGGCCACCTCTCCAATGACACTGGACAAGTTACCAATCCATCAACTTTCTCCACCTCTACGAAGGAATGCAAAACAACTGAGTGTTTACAGAACAAAGCGTGGGAAAGTTTGCAACTAGTATGTAAACATCAGAAGGCTAAAAGATTTCTAAAAATCAGGGCGACACCGCGGCACCTTTTTATTTTCTACACTTTTTGCAGGGATTCATCCTTCTACAGTATTGAAAATTATCTATTGGATGAATTATGTAGAAAGCATTTTGTGGATGTGATTCTCTGATAGTTTTCTGTTGCCTGATGGATGACAGGATTGCAAAGCAGAAGAGCCTCGCAGGGGAGGGCGTGGGTAAGGAGATGCAATCCTCGTGGTAACACACGAGCCCAAAACCAGCTGGGCTCTGAGAAGGCAGGAGGGATTTGAAATAAAGGCAGTTATGTTGGTATTTGTGAATGACCACACTCTGATGGTGTAAATAAGAGGAGCACGGGCTGCTGTAAGGCCGTGCCTAGGCCAGCCTTTGGAGTGAGGGTGCATCAAAGCCACACTGGTGGTGGTGATGTGTGGGGTGACAGCCGGCTCTGAGCCTCGTGTCACCTGTGCTCACCCAGTCCTGAACGGGAGAGGGCACAGGGGACACCCAAACAAGCAAACAAAGAAACTAATAAAGTCAAAGCCTCTTCTAAGAGGACAAAGCCAAATGATAATAAAAAGGATTGACACTAGACACAGCAAGAAGAGGGCAAAGGGGTTGTGAAGCCTTTGCGTGTCTGTACATGCTAAGATGATTTTCAGCCCTCTCAGGTTGGTACACTTAATTCTTTTTCTATTTGTTATTCTATTGGCAACCAAGCTCCCACACCATGCATTTGTCAGCGTTGAATTGCATTTGCTTCATGTCAGAAAACCATCCATAAAGGCGTGCTGCTGCTTTTTTGTTGTCATTGTTTGCCACAGCTCTGACCACTGGAGCATTGAGTGTGCAGGGAATATGGGAACAAGTCTGGGGATATTTAAAAGCTTCACCAAAAGGAGGAATGTGGCTTTTGAACTTATTAAGGAGTGATTTACGTGGGGAATTTCTGGGAAGTTGGCTTTTTGGAACTTTTTTGCTTTCCTGGAAAATTTTGCCCCTTCCAATATTTCTCCAAGAAAGAAAGGACTGCCTGCAGAGTGGGTATCCTGAACTTTCTTTGAGCTCCTTTTGCCTCAGAGGGTTCTGTCTATGCAGTGTAGCACTTCCTAATATTGCCATGTTACTGAGATCTGAGAGAAGATGCTTTTAGCTCTGGATTTGAAAAAGAGCAGGAATTTGGATGACTCCAAGTACTGTCAGGCCACCAGACATCTTCTGTGAACGTTTGGTAACAGGTCTAAGAATGAGCTGGTCCATTATAGAGAAGAATCAAGACAGTGAATCAGATCCTGCCCTCAATGCTGCCAAGAAGAGTTTGGTTACTGTCTTCAACAGGCTCCAATTTTATCCTCATATTTTTTTCCATAGGAAAAAAGACTAAATTTTTTCATGACTGAATGACAAGATATTTGTTTATCGTGTGTGGAGCTAAGCTTGTGTTTCAGACCAGGCTTAGCAATGATCAAAACCCTCCATGAAAATAAAAGAGCAGTAAAAGGCCATTACTCAGAGCCACTAAAACTACCCAATATTCAGGAATCAACAGTGAATGAACTTGCACAAATCTACTCCCATCAGCCTACTGCCCACAACGAAACGAATTCCAGGATCTCTGTGTGCCAGTGGAGAGATGATGTCCTAAAGCTTGAGGTGGCCTTTGACACCAAGTAACTGGATCCTGGATATTCCCTCTGTCTTCAGGTGAAACTTGATGTTCAGAAACTGCAGGGAATCAAGCAATCTCCTGTTTTCTCTTTAAGAACTATGAGAAACATGTCAGTGTCTGTCTTACACATTGTGCACTGCAGATCCCAGCTGCCCATTCAGCAAGTTCATCGTGGTTAGTCTGGAAGTTGATTCTTCTCGTGCAAAATACAGGTAAAATCAATTAATGGTGTAATTGGGATGCTGGAGCTGATGCAGCCATCAAATGGGAACACCACACTCCTCAAAGGATTGCATCATAGTAGAGGAAAAAAATGTTTTAGAATTAAACAGAGTCCTTTAATCTTCACAAAACAGCCCCTGCTTTTCAGGTGTTCTGAGAATATCTAAGCAGACAGTTTAATAAATTAGATCTAACAAATCTTTTTTATGAAAATGAGTTGGAGACATTCTATCAGAAGGTTTCCAGATAGGTTTTTTTCTCTGTAGTCCCTGTACTTTGGTGTTGTCTTTAAGAATTAGGAATTTTTTTTCCCTATCTGAATGCATGGAGAAAAGAAATATTGATTCTAATAACTATATTACTTGAAAGCATGCCCACATTCAATTTACCAATATCAGATGCCCTACCTACTCTGAGCAGACAGTAACAACATGATTCTGTTCTAAGGAGCAGCAGAAATACCTAACCAAACCTGGATTTAGTTTTTATTGAAATTATTGCCAATATTTGGTCATGCATTCAGAAGATGAATTTATATAAGTACATACAACCACAGCATGCATGTAGGAATCACAGCACCTAAGAGTGGTTTGGGTTGGAAAGGACCTTTAAGGATCATCTCATTCCAAAACCAGGAGGTGTCCATGGGCAGAGACACCTTCCACCAGCCCAGGGTGCTCCAAGCTCCATCCAGCCTGGCCTTGGGCAATGCCAGGGATCCAGGGGCAGCCCTGTGGCTGCCTTCTCTGGGCACCCTGTGCCAGGGCCTCCCCAGTGTCCTAATAAAAAAATGTAGTCTCTAGACAAATCCAAATTTACCTTCTTTTGGGTCAAAAGTGTTGCCTCAGTCTTGTCACTACAGGCCAGGAGCTGGATGTAGATTTGCAGAATATATAAAATTACATGGAAACAAATGCACGCCAGAGAAAGAATTTGTGGCCTGTATCAATATCTATATATTTTATCTGTAACAAAAATAGACAGAACTTGTTTTCTTTGTGGTTATGGCATTTAAAGAAAACCTTCTGTTCTCTCGTCTGGGAGAAAATGTGGTAAGTAAAATGTTAAGTTAAAAAGGGATACAACTAAAATGTAAGAAACAAACACCTGTCTCCCCTGTAAACAGTACCAGCATTTCTAATGTTCCTTGGGTTGAAAGAGGTTTTAAAGTGTCTTTTGTTTTTTCTCACTATGTTATAAATTCATTAGATATAAGCATTTCCCAGACTGCCTGAATAGTGTTTTCTTCATTCCTGCCCATCACATCTTAGAAAATCTAGGCAATTCTTGCATGAACAATATTTGCATGGGTAGCTGTGTTTGTACAGAGCGGGGTCCTGAAGCCCCCACTTTCAGAGGTGATTATGTACCTGACTTCCACAAAAATCCCAGTGAAATCAGTCTCTCACAGTAGATATTTCAAATGTGTGGGACTGAAATAAAGGGATTGATCGACTACACTCATGAATTAATCTCCACCTAACAATTATTTAGATTTAAACTGTACGAAATGGAGAGTTTCTTTATTTTCCCCCCAAATAAAGCAAATACATGTAAGAATATGGTGATTCACACTGCAAGTGGCATTTCTAGAAGCTCCCATCTTTAGTACTAAAAATGCTTTACCATCTGTCTCCTTCTCTCTTCACTCACTTGTTTTGCTGTCTGCAGTCACGTTATTTGCTTTTGGAAGAAAGAGCAAAGTTGGCATGAGGAATGCAGAGATCCTCGTTCTGCACTCTCCACCTTCTGCCTCCTGTCCCCTGAGTGAGCTGCTTTTGCATGGAATCACATGCTCTGGTGATGCAGACCATCAGTGCTGACACAGTCTAAATATAACTCAAACACCAGATTGCGTCTCCTCTCAAAGAGTTCAATAACCAGTAAGTTATTCATTTTCATTGTGTCCAATTCTAGCTCAATATTAAAAAAAAAAGCAAACAAAACAAACAAACCCAAAAAACAAACAAAAACAAACAAAAAAAATCCAGACAAAACCCCCAAAACAAATCCTACAAAATAAAACTCAAAAATCAGCAAAAAACCACACTGATGGTTTTTGTGCTTTTTCCATTTCTTTGTCCTGCTCTCATGGACAAATTTCTTCAGAACTCCCTGGGGCATCTTCCTCTGAGCAGGTTCCTCAATAACACCCACATAAAAACTGCTGCAGAGTAAAAAAACACGTTGCAAGCACATCTAAACAACCCACAGTTACTACTGTGCAAGTAAGAACTAGTTGAATGAAATAGAAGATGTGTCACATTGGCATAAGCAGCTTCAGAAATTAGGTGAATCAAAGCAGAAATGTATGGATTTGTGGGTTCAAATCCAGAAGAAGCATTCCATTGTTAGCAAGATAGCTTGCCTTACATGAACATCAAAATTGGTTGCAAGCTTTGGCTTTTCATCAGTCTGTAAACTCAGGTATGCACAGCAACAACACTGGGAGTTCAAGAAATCCTCTTCACTTGGTTTCTTAGAGGGCAGTGCAAAAGGCCCATGACAGGAGGGATAATGCTGACAATGAAAGATGTGTGTGTGTAACACACAGAGAAGGGTAACTTGGCAGGGAACGGGGTCATTTTTCACAATGTGACAGATTACCCTTGGCATATATATTTATTACCTAGAATATTCACAAATTTAATTGCCTGTTTGGTGTCTTGCTAAAATGGTAACCCATGGAAGCCTGTTCAAACAGGACTTCAGTGTTCCTCACTCATCTGCCTGCAGCAAAACAGGGTTCCTTCCCCCCTCCTCAGCCATCAGACTATTGCCCACATCCAGGTTTTGGTTATTTCTTCTGTCCACAGTGAGTCAGCAATGAACTTGGTATTTTAAATGCAGTTGCATCCATGTTGGGGTGGAATTCAGCAGCCATCTGGTCCTTGGAAAAGGAAGGTGTTAGCAGTGCAGAGATAAATCAAGAAAAAATAAAAATAAGTATTTTAAAATGGGTTTTTTAAATAGACTTTTTTTTTTTTTTGGTTTAAATTTCTCTCTCAGAATGGTGAATCAGAATGCTTGGTTTTAGAAGAAACAGTTGTAAACAAACTGCAATTTGTATTAGTGTTCAGATGGGAAGACTTCATCAAGATAAAGACAAAATTTGATATCAGCTTCAAACCTGCAAGCAAAGTGCCAGAAACACAAGTGAAACAAATAAAGCTCTCCCCCTGTAAGCCTCTGGTCTGACAGGAAACCTCCTGATCAGCCTTTAAACATGAAAAGGTGGCCATGGCATACAGGGCAATGTTTTTCTCTGGTGAAGCAATCCACTTGGGAATCAGCAGAGCAGCCGTGGTGAATGTGCAGGGATTGATGAGGATTTGTGCTTGGAGTGTGCTAATGAACAGCAATCCATTAGTGCAAACATGCAATTTCTAAGTCATTACCTGCACATGAACATTTGATTTCGTATCTTGTCAACATCGAATGCAAACTAACCCAGCCATAGAGAAAATCTCCTTTGGAGATTCCTCAGCAGGAAAAATAAATATTAAAAGCATGGAAAAGGGCATATGAGTGGTAGTGCCCAAGAGCTGCTCTGCTGAAGGCTGTGGCAGTGCACTCCTTTCTTGGTAGGACAGCCTGACCTGTGTCTGCCTTCTGCCTGAACTCCATGTCTGCACCAGGGCCTCTCTTAACCTCTGCAAATGCCAATTTCTTTAAAGTCTCTGTAAAGTAAAAGTGACAGAGTTAAAAAATACTGTCTAAAGCCGGCAGATATTGAAATTCTGAAGACAGATATTTACCCTAAGAGTCTTTATTCCTGGGAAATATTCCTAGCAGCAAGGGAAGTGAGTAACAGATGGGATTACAAACACTAAAATTCATATGCTGACAATAGATGTGCATAATAAATACTGTAAAGATTTTATGAACAGTGAAGATCTTACAGTCTATAGCACAGGATAAAAACAGCATTAATATTAACATCCCAAAGAATCCTGAATACCTTCTTTCTTTCTGATGCCATCATACAACTACAGAAACCCAGAAGGGTTTGAATTGGAAGGGAACCTCAAAGCCCACCCAGTGCCCCCCCTGCCATGGGCAGGGACACCTCCCACTGTCCCAGGGTGCTCCAGCCCCATCCAACCTGGCCTTGGGCACTGCCAGGGATCCAGGGGCAGCCACAGCTGCTCTGGGCACCCTGTGCCAGGGCCTGCCCACCCTCACAGGGAGGAATTCCTGCCCAATATCCCATCCATCCCTGCCCTCTGGTAGTTTGAAGCCATTCCCCCTTGTCCTTTCCCTCCTGGCCCTTGTAAGTAGTGTCTCTCATTTTCCTTTTGGGTTCCTTCATGTACCCATGCTTTCTTGTGACTCTGTAACTCAGTTTGGAGAAACAGGTCTCATTTTCTGAAAACAGTGACAAGAAAAAAAAAAAAATAAGGGAAAATAATAATTTTTGTGAAGAAGTTTATAGAAAGCTTGAATCAACTGCAGAGCTTAAAATTGTGATTTTGGAGTTGTCTGAATTGCAAATTTTTCAAAAGAGATATCGATCTACTAATCTAGACAGTTTAAAAAGAAATCTCATTTTTCAGCTAAAAAATTATATCCATTTTTCAATGCCCTCAATTTCTGTGCCCTCATTCACCTTTAATTTGGCTGAGTGTTCTGAAATCAGTGACAATATTTCAGTATAAGAAATGTATAGGATTTAGCTATATGGGAACACTTATGCAGTTCTCATTCTCCACTATTTTGTGAAATGGCTGCATTCAGTTAATATTTAGCCCGAAAAAGCAAGTTTGAGTCCACTTTCAAAGAGCTTGGACTGTGAGAAGTGAAAGAGCTTCTCATAATAGCGTGGATTGTGAAATAAAAAAGGTGAGGATTTCAAAAGAAGCTTTCAGACCTTATCCCAGTCCAAAAAAAAAAAAAAAGAGTTTATGCCCCTCCTTGTGCCATAGAAAATTTTCAAAAGGAAAAAGCTGTTTGAGGCAAACAGGGTAAAACTTCCCAACGATGTGCTTGCCCTAAGATCTGTGGCGTTATCCCCCTGGCCTGTGGGCACATGCCAGGATTGGCCCAGACACAGCAGGAAGGGCAGGAATTGGGAATCAGTCGCTCTGGGGAAGGAGCTTTTCCTCTACTATCCCACCACAACTGACACTTACCCCTGGGAGGCAATTAATGTTGCTAGTAGAAGTATATCCAGGATAATTATTTTCCTAGAGAAATGTCAAGATTCCTGCCATGCCAAACACAAAGCTTTTTTTTGTCCTGAATTACATCTAGCAGTTTGCTAAAATGGCACTTTGGGGTTTGGGGGAAAGACTTTCAAAGGCACAAATGAGACTTGGCTGTTACTCTAAATGCATTTTTTTCTTCCTTTTCTTTTTTTTAAAAAGCTTTTGAAAAATAACATTGTCTCTGCATAGAATCAATTAGTTTTCACTCTGTTATGAGTTCTGTTAAATTCATCTGAACATCCAGAGGAGTTATTAGACATGTTGCTCCAAATATCAATTTTTTACTAAGCAAGTAACAGACATATGAAAGATTAAAAAATTGAGATGCTTTTTTTTTATAAGGAATTTAATCCTTCATTAAGGTTCTACTGATTTCTAATTCTTAATGAATTTTATGCTTTGTCAAGGAAAGGTGAGTTGACCTTAATACTTCCATAATGCCAAGCTCCTGGAGACATTGCTATTTCCTTTCTCTCCCTGCTGTGCTTCAGAAAATCACATGAGTGATCTTTATAATTGAGAGCAACCCCAAGGCAGTGCTCAGCAGTCTAACCAGCCTGGTGTGGATCCAGCAGAAACATGGGCTGGTTGTTGAGGACAACACCCTGATCCCCACAGGCAGGACCTTGAATGTCATCGTAAGGGAAGAGACTGATAATGAAGTAATAAAAAATATAAATAGACCGAGCTGACATTCCTAACCCATCCATTTTTTTTTCCAGAATCTAGTCTCTAGTTGCATGAAGGAAGCAAAATTATTCTCAGTTGTTTTTTCTTTCAGTCCACTGTTAATGGATTGGTCCCTGGCTTTTTGTCCTGTTAGGGCTTTCCTTTGTCCCAGGTAAAGTAAAATTAACTCAAGCAAACAAATCCTCCCAGGTCTGGCCTGGCTGCAGACACATCCTTGTCATTGCTGGATCTTTATGGGGATGTGGTTTCAAAGTCACAGTAATTCATTGTTCCCTTTTGGACTCAGCTTCTGCTCCTCAGGCCACAGACATCCTGAATGGTGTTCCTGTAAAAAATCCTGGGACGTGTCTGGTGTGACCCCACAAGCACCACCCAGCCTGATCTCTGTTCACAGACATGGGAACTTGTTTTCCTTCAGGGATCCATGGGAATCCCTGAGGAGGGATAGGAGCTTGTTTTCCTCCAGGGATCCATGGGAATCCTTGAGGAGGGATAGGAGCTTGTTTTCCTTCAGGGATCCATGGGAATCCTCGAGGAGGGATAGGAGCTTGTTTTCCTTCAGGGATCCATGGGAATACTCGAGGAGGGATAGGAGCTTGCACTTGGCTTCATGGGAAACCATTCCAGTGCAGCAAGCAGGGCATGGAATTCAGAGATCCTTCACTGGAAAACTCAGCATATGAATGGGAAGTGGCCCAAACCCACGTGGCTCTTTCATCCTGGTGTCTTACAGTAAATGTGGGCTAACTCAGTGCTTGCTGTGTGAACCTGGCCCACTGTGAGGAAGGAGTGACCCTATTTCTCCAGCCACAGCCACAGCAGTGTGACAAATTAACATCTTCTCACTGTCCTACATCTCCTGCCCAGCTGAGCTTTTTGTGGTGTTGGTAACGTGATTTGAAAGGGAGAGTTACTCAGTGACTACCTTGCTTCTCACAGCCTTTATTTTTAGGTTAGTTAAACCCCTTTGGCTTTAGTTTGAGAAGGTTTTAGTTCTGATCCAGGCCTGCTAAAATATTTCTGAACTGAAATCAATGACTTGAGATTTTAAGAGTCCTAAAGTTTGGGTTAATAGAGTTTTCTTATCCCTGCCTCCAGAATCTATACCTGCATCAGCACCAAGTACAGGCAGTATTTTCTTGAAACTCCTCTGGAACTGCAAGTTGTCAGCCTTCAGCAATTTTATCTTCTGGCTCATGTGCAGAACCAGTTTCTACAAGTTGGGAAAGTGAAGCATTTGGCTGGGGAAGGTGCAAAATGAGACACATGTGAATAGAACATGAGAACAGCTCAGTCCATACACTTGGAAATGATTGATAATTGTTTGGTTTTGCTGGAGTGGGATCCTGAAAAACAGACTTTTCAGAAGTCTGCTGTTAATCTAATGATACTCCTATGATGAATGTGCCCTCAGTACATTTCTGTGGAGAAAGAATAATCCTCAGTTGTGGGTAGAACTGCCCTGTTTTCCTTTAATTGAGTAAGACAAACAATCTCATGAGCTATGATGTCAACAAACCTTTTTGTAATGAAAAAAGGTTTGGAGTCCTTAGACTCAAAAAAAGTAGGACACTGTTAATTTAATTGCTGGGAGATAAGTTTGATCAAAGCTGAGGAATGTGGACTGCATCCTCAAATATAAGGAGCTTCATTTAGGAAATGGACTTAATAACAAGCACATTTATTCATTGTTGGAGACTTGTGATTATTAATATTTGATCTAAAGAATGCCTTATATTTAAGGCTCTTCCATTATTTATATTTATTATCCAGTTCTCTCCTGCCATTTCTTCCTGGCTTCACTATTGCTAAGAAATACATAACCAAGATAATCACATTATCTCCCATCAGTGCTGCAATCTGCTTAACTGGAAAAGCCAAACACAATATTGCAGTGCTGCTGTTGACAGAGGATTTAACTAGAGCTGATTGTCCTCGGAGCAACTCACTCTCCTGACTTCCAAAGAAAGTCTGCTAAAGCCTGGGAAGTTCACTCCACTCCAGAGGGCTGGAATTGAACTTCAGCTCCCAGCCCCAAAGAGTCAAATGGTCAGGGGAGCATGAGGAAAGTGAAGTGCATTTCTGCCTGATGCCTGAATCCGTGTCTGGGGGTGATGGAATTGTGGAGTTGTTACATTTGGAGAAGACCTAGGAGATCTTCCAAGCCCAGCTGGCAGCCTGGCACCACCCCCAGGATCACCACCAGCCCATGCCCCAGGTGCCATATCCACATCCCTTCGAAAGGCTTCCAGGCACAGGGACTCCACCACCACTGCCCTCAGCAGCCTGTGCCATGGGAAAGTTTGTCCTGATATCCGATCTAAATCTCCCCTGGAGCAACTTGAGGCCTTTTGCTCCTGTCCCTTGTTCCCTGGGAGCAGAGCCTGACTTGTGGAGGGCAATCCAGAGCCATCTGCACAGGTCACACCAGGGATGGCCCTGAAGATGAACAGTCCATTTTACCCTGCATCATACTGAGATCATGCTTTATTCTGGTTTGTGGTTTGGGGATTTTTTAAAATTTATTTGTATTTTGAATTATTTTTATTGTGCAAAGAAGCATCTCAACTTAGCAACCCCATCCTGTGCACTCAGTATTTTTAAAGCTGTAAGTATATCTGGAAATGTTTGATGTCCTGCTTGGATGTTTAAGCCTCATTCAAATCATAGCCAACATAATTATTGGAGAAAATATTTCTATAAGGGTGGCCTTTCATAAAAACTTAATTGCCTTATGACTTTGGGTTGGAAGGTATTTATTTTTGTTTCTTTTTTAAAGGTACTTGTGCTTTGGATACAACTGCCTGGGACAATCAGAAAAACCTTACACCAACAGCCAGAAAAAATTCAGTCTAACACCAAACAGCTCTTCTTTCCCTAAGAATGTGCACACTGAGTAGGGTACTAGAGCTGTGCTGAACAAACTTCCTGACCTTAAAGAGAAGACTGCCTGTGCCTCAGGGCCACCACATCAATGAGAGGTGACATTTGCTTTGATGGGCTCCAGAAACTCCTCTGCTCAACTTTGTAGAGCCCTAGAGCCTTTTTGGTTTTTTTTTCTTCAGCTGTGCAATACTTTATCTTTGTGGCAGCTTCCAAAGAAGACCAAGTGGGGAAGGTGAGTGCAGAAGAAGTTTGGCAAAGACAAGTCCACCTGTTGTAGATTTTGGAACTTTTTGGCTTTTGCAATAATGACCTTCTTAAAGCATTTTGCAGCAGGAAGAGGAGCCCCCAAAATTTCAGTCATCTCATGAGAGAACAAAGCAATCCATTACAACTTCAAAAAATATTTTGGAGGAATGTCAGCTATACAGTCATATCCGTTCAACTTACTCCACCTTCAGCAAGTTTTAGTGGTGCTAATGAGTATTTTTAATAATTGTAGACAAACCAGCAGCTCTAAGTTGGGGTTTAGCTGATGACTAAAAGTTTCAGTCGATGTCATACCCCGAGGATGGTTCACTCATGTCTCTACTTGTGGTTACTGAGGAGAAGAATTCCACAAGGCAGAGAAAGAACCAGCCTCTTCTGAAAAGCAGACATCTATCCAGGAGGAAATCAAACTGCAGAAATCCTGCCTGATTCTTACTCGTGAGACTGAAATATCATTTTTGTGTTGCCACAGATTAATGACCAAGAAGTTTAAATATTCCTGTTAACATGCCCTAGATCAATGCTGCAGATTGTCTCCAAGGCACTTAGAGCTTTGTAAGACATTAAAAAGACAAATTTGGCTTTTTTTATCATGTGTACCTGAAAAAAAAATCATTTTTTAAAACCCTAATGACCAGCAAAGCTAAACAAAAAAAAACACCCAAAACTTTTTGTAGTTGTCTTTATTCTTGGAACTGGGAGGTTCTGAAGTCTGTCTGAAGCTTGTCCTGATGTTGGAATGTTTATGGAGAGCACAGGATTCCCTCTAAAATCATCCCATTTTCATGTGGCATTAGTAAAAGCTCCATGACTATGAAACACTCACTTGAAGATGAAAATGTTTGGGATTTTTTTGTGAGATGCGCAGTCACCTACACAATATGATGATATTCACTTTGGTTTCATCAGATGCTGGAGAGAAAAAAACCACAGCAATCTTTGAACTCTCATTTTCGTGATGCTGTCATGCTTTTTTTTCCCCACATAGAGCTAATGCTCAGTGGAGAGAGAAAAAAGGACATTAAAAGTCTGTCTCTGCTGCTGTCAGAGAGTCATCACACCCTAACTGCAAAATCTTACACTAAAATAGCTTTAATAAATTGTGAAAACCCTGCATGTCAGGATTGGGTCTTGTTTCTGACTCATGGAAGCATTTTCCCTTATTGCAGGAAGTAATTCCCTTACTGCAGGAAATTATTGCCATGCAAGAGTCATGCTTTATCTTTCTGTTGTAGCCACACTCATTATATCAACGTGGGCTTCCTCAGCTCTGTTCTTGTCCCTTTCCTTGTCTACATCAACATTGTTTTCATTGACAGTTTTGAATAAATGATTTATCTCTGATTAAACTGCAAAAGATAACAATGAGACAGGTGGAAATGCTGGGGAACAACACAGCCCCCAGATTTTTTCTCCCCACCAATTTACACTTACATGACAAGGTTTAGTATTACAGTTTTTGGCTGTTTCTTGCCATGCTACTCTTTTATTAATTGGCAATCAATTAAATTAGTCCTCCCCAATTTGAACTGTTTTGCCTGTGTGGTAATTGATTCATTATCTCCCTGTCATTATCTAGACTGATAAGGGTTTTTTTGTCATATTTTCTCCTCATCTTGTTGAGAAGGGAGAGTGAGGCTGGCTTGGAGGGCACCTGGTCAATCCACCTCAGGTTATATTAACAAGTCACCTTTTATTGCTTTAAAAATTGCAAACCAGCAACCTCCAGCAGCTACAATGAGAGTTCATTTAATTGAAAAGGTACAAGGCTGTCTGTGTTTAGTATCCTGCCATGCAGAATATAAATTCTAAGTTCCAAAGTCAAAATATTGACATATTTAAAACCACAATCAAGATTACTAAACCTGAGCAAATAAAATAAAATACTGGGATTGTAATATCTGTGAAAGAACTGATACCTCCAGCCATAAAGGTAGCACAAACTTTATGCACCCATTATTTTAGTTATTGATGAAATAATTTCTGGAGATAAATAAAAATTACAATCAATGTCTAAGTAATATCTTTATTCCTAAAAATTCTGTAAGATGCTAGGGGCAGCATGTGAAAAGAAGGATTAGCTTCAAGAGAAATGCTCAGTGGAAACTGAGTATCTCTGGGTGTGAAATAATTCCTTTAGATTGCTGCTTGAAAATTCAATATGAGGCTATGAGTGCCATGATAAAAATGAAAGATTTTTGGGCTTTGTAATTCTGTGTAATTCTGCACATTTCTCCCCTGAAATGTGAATTCCAAGTCTGGGGCAACATGGACTATCTCACATGGAGCTGTTCAGGAGTCCTGCAGTGTCTCACAACATGCACAGCTTTGGTTTTCGACTTGGAACAGATTCCTGGGCTGAATTCGCTCTTTTTTAATCTTTTTTTTTTAAAAAATTAATATATTTTTTTTAACTAAGTATGCCTCATTGGCTTTATTGCCTGTCCATCCTCTCAGGGGGTGTGTGAATAGGGAATTTTTCAAAGCAGAAGGAACACAGCCCTTGAAAAGTCGTGTGAAAATGCCAGCACGTTCCTTGATAAACCAGGCTTTTCCATCTGGCCCAACTTATTTCCAAGTTAGGGGTACTATTTTTCAGAAACTAGGGATGAGGGTCCCTCTTTGGAGGCTGGGATTCCTCTGAAGCCCTGTGATCCTAAGAATACCCAGTGGGGTGTCCTGTGCAGGGCCAGAAGTTGGGCTCGATGGTTCTCAGGGACCCCCTTCCAACTCTGGATATTCTGGGACATCCAACACAACATCAAAGATAATCTGCTACCTCCTGAACTGGAGAAATAATCTATTGGCACTGGAATTATTTTGTTTTGAAGGGATTTAATTTTTTTGAGGCCTCCTTGCTGCCAATAAGTACAGGAGTAAAGTCAGAGCAGATCCACTGCTCACACACAGCTCTGCCCTCCTTCCAACTCTGGATATTCTGGGACATCCAACACAACATCAAAGATAATCTGCTACCTCCTGAACTGGAGAAATAATCTATTGGCACTGGAATTATTTTGTTTTGAAGGGATTTAAGTTCCTTGAGGCCTCCTTGCTGCCAATAAGTACAGGAGTAAAGTCAGAGCAGATCCACTGCTCACACACAGC
>VYXG01004684.1:49052-79249 GCA_013397235.1 Lanius ludovicianus
TATTATTATTATTAGTAGTAGTAGTAGCAATGATGATAATGATAATAATAATTTAATAGCAATAATAGTAATAATAGTAATAATAAATAGTAATAATAATAATAAAAAGGTACAGTAACTTCTAGACTGTGGTTCAAGTTAACTCTTTTTGATATGGAAAGCAACACCTATAATGTATTGGAATTGCAGTAACCACTGAAAAATTGGGATTCTGGAAGAAAAAAAAGGGTTCTGGATAAATCCATGTATTCTGTGGTGGCAGCTTTGTTATTTTTTCATTGTCCATGGCAGAGGTTCAATCAGTTTTCTGTGTTCTGGTTCTGATTCTCCCTTTGATGCAGTATTTGTGAGGCAAAATTAAAGAGAATCCAGTGATAGCTGAGCAGTTTCAGAGCTGAGAAACTGTTTCTCTTGCTCCATGGAAAGGAATATTATTGCTAAAACNCTTGGTGCCCTGTTCATTCACCCCATCAGTGCAGAATCAAACAGTTTTCTGTAGGATGTTTTGTTTCAATTTCCTTGCTCACACAACAGCCTTTTTTTAGTGGCTTCTTGCAGGACCTCCCTGTGTGTGAAGGGTTGTACTGAGAGACCTTACTTTAGACACAGAGGTAGGAAAGCAAATAGTACAAAAATTGATTATTTGTGATGATATGTGATAAGAGCACATCCTTAGGTCACTTGCAACTTAATGTGGTGCATCCTACATGAAGCTGCATGTACAGAAAATAAAGAGAGAGCTCCACATGCCTTTTCTCAGGTATAGGAACTGTTGGCTTTGTTTTCCTGTTCTTTGTCCTCCAGGAGAACATCTCTGTGGGTTTGCCTTCCATGGGTATGTCTGAGAACAGCCCACGTCTGTGTGATTTTCCCATGCAAAAGGGCACATTCCTCATTCCTCAACAATTGTTAAGAAAGTACATAACTGTCAATTCATTTTGCTGAATTCATAATTTCACTCAAACTTCCACAGCATCTACACGAGGTTAAATCAGATTGAAATATGATGCACAAGGCATTAATATTGAGGAGATGTCCTATATTTCTTTTATTCTGTAATATAACCTTCTAAAAGTCAGTTTATGTGATAGTAATCTTTCTGATATATCTCAAAGAAAATAAAAAATAAAAGCTTGAAAGCTGACTGGGAATTTTTACTGGTTTTAAAAGTCTCTTCTGTCTTAAGCCTGTAGTCCTCTTAAAACTGATGGCTCAATATTCTTTCATCTTAAAGCATCCTTAATTACAGTCAGAAAAAATGGAGATTGAATGTGTTCTGCATAAGCAGTGCAAATAGAGGACAAATTTGGGAGTAAATTTATACTACAGTTAAATCTGTGGTATTCTGAACAAATCATTCCAATTTACCTTTAATTGTTTTAAAGTGAAATATGAGGGTATGTAGAAGTTTTGTGCTCTCAGTTGGGGTAGTTTGCTTTTTATCTCATCAGCTATCAATCAGTTCAGCCTGAAGCTGCTGAGGGGAAACAGGAGGCATGACTAAACTAAAGGCAAGATTTAATGTAGGCAATGCTTCATACTAATACTATTATTATTTATTATTTACTATTATTATTATTAGTAGTAGTAGTAGCAATGATGATAATGATAATAATAATTTAATAGCAATAATAGTAATAATAGTAATAATAAATAGTAATAATAATAATAAAAAGGTACAGTAACTTCTAGACTGTGGTTCAAGTTAACTCTTTTTGATATGGAAAGCAACACCTATAATGTATTGGAATTGCAGTAACCACTGAAAAATTGGGATTCTGGAAGAAAAAAAAGGGTTCTGGATAAATCCATGTATTCTGTGGTGGCAGCTTTGTTATTTTTTCATTGTCCATGGCAGAGGTTCAATCAGTTTTCTGTGTTCTGGTTCTGATTCTCCCTTTGATGCAGTATTTGTGAGGCAAAATTAAAGAGAATCCAGTGATAGCTGAGCAGTTTCAGAGCTGAGAAACTGTTTCTCTTGCTCCATGGAAAGGAATATTATTGCTAAAACTGAGGTAATGTTCAAAGACAATCTAATAAACCCCGATGACTTTGTGAGTGTGAAGGTTTTTGTCCTGGTAGAACACATGGAGAGTTGATGAGATCTTTTTTGGATGGATACATAATTAAGTTTTCAGCTCATCTTTAGCCATGCCAAGGAAATTCATAAACCAGAACTACACATTCTGCTCACTGCATATGCTGCAGGATGACTACTGGGGCAACAGTTTGGGGATGAGAAGGTCTGAAAAGCAAAATTACAGCTGAAGAGCTCTCAGAGCTCAGTATTTTCCTGGATAAAAGATAAAATTTCATATATCACTGATAAACTAACTCACCATTTTGGAGGTCTCAGGCTCCATATGGTCTTACAGACTTGCAACTCTTGTTAGGATGACAAAACTGAGTGTTCTCTGTCCTGTTCCTCAGACCATCACATATGGGCTGGTTCAGAGGAGAAACCATGAATTATTTATCTGGCAGGTTTTTTAAACTGCCATGTGTGTTTGAAGCTGTTGGAGAATCTGAAATGGCATGAGTGGCTCCACAGGAGATGGGTTGGGAGGCTGAATGTAAGCAAAGCTGCCCAAATTATGTGATGGATATAATTTATTGCTAGCTACTGATTTATTGTATAATTTTCACCAGAACTGTCAGGAAATCAGGAGGGAAACTGGTTAGTATGAATCATCATCTACTCAAGAAAAGCAAATTCAAAGCCTCTCCTGCAGTCCCAGTGTCCTGATATAAGTGGGGAATGCAGAAGAACTGAAATTCTACTTGAGCATCTGGGTTTACTTCCTGCAAAAAAAGAAAAAAACCCTGAAAAAACCAAAAACATAAAAATAAACTTAAGAAATGAAGGCATGGCTTTAGCAAAATCTTTTGTCCTGTTCTAAGAGGAGTAAGGCAGTAAGGAGCAGCATAATTAAGACTCACACTGAAACCTGAGATCCAGGAGGTGTTCTCTGGCTCCCACATTTGATGAAGAGCAAGGACATCTTGCAGGATCAGATTTCAGCAGCCCCAGCCAGCCCAGCCAAGGCCAGAAATTAATATTTCACTGCTGATGAAGACAATAAAGGACACTGAGACACAAAGGGCCTGGAGTCCAAAGCATTCATGTGCATGTTTTACTCACAAAGAGGAGAGAGGTTTCTCTGTAGGTTATTCCTGAAGAAGGTACTCAGGATTCCCTTTTCCTTCTTGACAACGTGCAGGGTTTTCTGCAGGATCATTTTGGGTTTTACCAAACTGGGGGAACATCAGTAGTCACCTTCCAACACCTTTTACTGGAAATGCTACATGAACTTCCCTAAATTTACAATTTAGAGGAGCAAATTGGTTCCATTCATTTGCAAGGCACTAAAGCATTTTACACCCAGGCTTGGAGGGGCCTTTTACCTTTTAGATTCCAAGCTTTCATGTGACCTTTCCATCAACACGAACCACTCCTGCTCTTTCTGAATTATTAAACTTGCAAAACAAGACATGTTCCATGAACAGGAAAATGCCAATTTGGGTTTCAGACCTGATTTTTAAAAAAAAGAAAGAAAAAAAATAAAAAGTGCTCTCTCATTGAGTAGGTAGAATTTAGAAACTGGAAAAAAACAATTTAATTTTTTTTGGGGGGTGTTTTTTACTGCTGCCAGATGCTTCCTGATCAACCTACACTTTCTCTTTACCTCAGTGTATGAATAAGGAGTGTTTTAAAATTCATTACTAAATAGGTTAACTTTCTAATTTTTTAAAAAATTAATTATTTAAAATTAGACTAAATCTCTGTAGAATGAAAAAGTTGAGTCTTCCCACCTAGACCTTCTCTTTCTGTTACCTCTTTACTGCTGTGAAAGAGGAGTGCACATTTCACACTCCAATGAGCAACGCATTTTAAAATCCTGCAACAGCCATAAAAGCACAAAGCAACAACTGAAAACTTCCTTGAAAGTCTGTACTGTCAGGGGGTTCTTTTCTCATAAACACTTCACAAATATTATACAGACAATTTAATTAACGTGGGTGACTGAGGTTATAAAAAATCAGCCAGATGGGGTGGTGGTTTTTAATCTGCATTGCTCTAAAACATGTGAGAGTCTGTGTTTCCTATAAACAACTTCACTTTCATACAATGAACTGTGTCCAAGAAGAGCTACTTAAATGCAATATGAAGAAGAAAAAGAGAAGGGAATGAGTGACACTCCTGCTTGAAAAACACAGCCATAGTTCAGCGCTTTTCTGCTGATATCTAATTATTTTCTACTGGTGAAGCATAAGCAGATCAAGTTTCATTTGTGCACTGGAAATGCTGTGAACTGTCTGCAAAGCTCTGAAAAATTAATTTTCCCACTTATATGAAAGGCCAAAGTTCTTTTAATGACTTGTAGTACTGTGACATCTCTGTAAACAATCTTTTCACTTGTACATGAGAGTGAGGATTCCCAGAGTGTCCTGATGAATTAGCAGACAGACATTTTCTCCTATAAGTTTTCAGAAATTGTTTGGAGAATGAATTGGAAAAAAACAAAAAAGAAGAGAGAGAGAAATCATTACCTTGGTAGTAAAGGTTTAAACAAAAATATTCTTTCCAGTTTATCTGAGGTTGGAGCCAGGGAGGGGTCAGTCTCTTTTCCCAGATAAAAAGTGACAGGACAAAAGGAAAGAGCCTCAAGCTGTGCCAGGGAAGGTTTAGTCTGGATATTAGGAAAAAATTCTTCAAGGAAAGGGCTGCAAAGCCCTGGGCAGAGGTGGAATCACATACCCTGAGAGTCTTCAAAACATTTGTGGGTGTGGCACTCGGAGACGTGGCTGGTGGTGAACATGGTGGTGAACATGGTGGAGGTAGGGCTGGGTTTGATGATCCTAAAGGTCTTTTCCAGCCCTGGTGATTCCATGGCTCCGTGCACAGCCCCAGGGGCAGCCTGGACAGAGCCCCTGAGCTCTGCTGCTGGATGCCTTTGGAAGGGTTCTCATTGTTCCCAGCAGTAGCCCTGATTTATTTCCATGTATGGAGCCAAAAGCTGGGAGCTGAGAGGGGTCCTGCTAATGAATTGTTTGCTCCCAACTACCTGGTTTTATTAACAGAAGGGCATTATCCTCCAAGCTGTTCTTACCAACTAAATGAGTCATTTAAGCCCTGTTTCCTCCATTGCTGCTCCTATTGACTTTATCATTATGGAACCTGAGTGGCTCTACTTTACATCACTTTTGAAAAGCATTGACAGAATATAATCTGCATAGTTTTAGGAGCTGTTAATAAATAAACACAATAAAATTGGAAAAAAAAAACAAACCCAAAACTAACAAATAAAAGCAGACATGAGCAAAAGAAGGAGCAGAGGAAAATAATCTGTGTATGGATTGAGTGCTACAGAGGAACAAATCAGCTTTTATTCCAATTTGTTTTTGCTACCTTGCCTTTTTGACCTGCGGGTTTTATACAATTGAGAATACAGGGATTGTCTCCCCTTAGCTGGGGAATTAAGGATGCAGTAGATTACCAGAAGATAAAAATAACTGAGAAGATCTGTAGAGGAAGAAAATAGGACTCTTAATATTGAGGACAGAGAATTAATTTTGCTAGCAAGAACATAGGTTTAAGATTTGATCTACTCTGTAGGGGTGCAGTGACAAAGCAAACAGAAACTCTTCAGCATCTCTATGCCACTTTCTAAAATCCATTGTCTGGCTAACAGCCAAAATCTTTAAATAAACTAATAAACACAGTATATTGTAAAAATAGAAATAATTGAACATAAAAGAGGGAAGAAGACACATGGTGTACATAAGAAAAAACCCACAACAATTTCAAGATGATTCCAGTTCCTCTGAATGAGAGACGGACAGACATCAAAAAAGAAATAAGCAGTAGGAAACAGCAAATACATTCCATGAAATGTTACCATGAAACCCATGCCAGTAGCAGCCACATGTTGTGGGAGCTGGAAAACCATATTTGCAATTTTAAATGAGCAAAATGCATATGAAGAAATATACAGGCCTCTTCTTTTCGTCATGTTAGGAATTGTGAGATGAAATGAGGGCAAGATAACCATAATTTTACAAAGACTGGAATAAAAATCTGAACAAATAAGAGGGGGAGGAAAAGGTGCTACAGGAAGAAATACGGCCCTAGATCACAAAAAGCATTTAACAGTAAGAAAGGTAAAATGCTCATGAAATGCACAGAGAGAACAGAAAGAGAGAACAAAATCTAGAAGTTTTTTTGTTACTTGATGGATAAAATGTCCACGTCTGCAAATTTCTTTGTGCCTTGGATAATTAGGCGAAAGCAAATACAATTTTTTACTGAGTTTTCAAAGTGTGAGGAAGGTGCTTGGTTCACTTGAAGACTGTGGACATGTCATCTTTTGCAGCTATTTCAACATCTGGGCAATGTGGCAAGAAGGAACCAGGGGTCTAACGCCAGTAGATTTTTGGCTAATTATTCAATGACCTGATAATTTAGACAGCCTTCAATCCAAAGTGTCCTTTTATCTGATGGCACGTGCCAAGTTTGTGTGTGATGATGTTGGTGGGAGACCCTGCCAGAGGTTTGTTTGTTTAAGTGCTTCTCAGCCTGTTCCATCACCTCCTTGTTCCAAACATTTTCTCTTCCCTCAAGAACCCTGGATTTATGGAAACATGAATTAAAGAATTTCTTGTTTTATTACAGCCATGTCTCTGGCTGGCTTCATCATAGCTGATGTCAATCAAGAGTTAGCAATTTGAAGAGTTTAAGGGGCTTATCCTGATGAAGAGAAAGCTCATCACTCTCTGGATCACTCTCAGACTTCCAAAGACCCACTCAATTGCACCACATTTGTGTATGCTGCCATCTTTCATTAGAATTTTAGTGGGAACATTCACAAACCTGTAATAGCCCAGTCACAAGAAAGTTACATGGACAGTTATAGGTCAGAAGACCTATTTTCTAAAATAAATCAAGGTAAAACCAGCTAGGTATAAAATATCTATAATTCTTACATTATGGAACATGTTTGAGGTCACGTTTCAATAGCTGATCAACTGAGATTCCAAATTTTGGGTTTCATACTCTCATTTCAAAGTCTCTAAGGTGGGTCCTGCCTTTGTCTCCAGGGTGAGTCCTTCATGTGAGTGAAGGAAAATGAAGTCTTGTAAAAACAGCGGATTTCAAGCCACAAAACTGAACTTCTGACATTAATTTTCACCAGAAGATACGAATTGCTCTCTTTTCTTTTTCTGCTCATGCAGGCCCACAGTAAAATATGATTTTGTCTGGTTTGACACATGATGGAGAACAAAGGGAACAGAGGATGTGCCGGGCACCAGTGGAATTTAGGGGGTCGAGCTGAGATAAGGCTGTCTCCTCAAAATGAAATGTACAGATTACATTGCAATGCTTCACTGCAGCTGCAGATAAGAGAGTTCATTTCTCTTTCTCCTCTCCCATGGTAATGGCCATTTTTCACTTTCACCAAAGGCCAGTCCAGCCATAATACAACATTTTGGAAACAGACTAGCTGGAGGATTTTGAGTTACTACTCTACGATGTGGTGTAAATCCAACAACCTGAAGTATTAATGTCCATGCTTGAAGAAAGTCTTTTCCAGCTCCTGGAAAGAACTGAGCATTGTTTAATAACTCTGGGACCAACAGTTCCTCCATTCCAGTCTACTTCCATTTAGTTGCAATTTTCATTCAATGTTTTCCATTCCATGTTAAAACAGAACTTCATCTCTTAACACAATTACAGCTCAGAAACTGCTTTTGTATAGTTTGTTTTATGTATTTTCAGGGCTGGGGAAAGAGAGAAAGAAATGAGACAGAAGTCATGTTGTCACAATATTGATTTTCAAAGCCTGGCAAATAAGGTTCATGTTTTGAAACACAATGGAAAATTCAGAGGACAGTTCATATATATTTATTGTTTAACAAATACATGTTCTTTTAGTTACATAATTCTATTCAACCTGCAAAAAATACTGAATATCCAAGGACTAAAATGAACTGTGGCTCACAATAATAATATTGTTCCTTCTTTAAGTTCTGTTCTAGTATCAAAATAGATATAAAAACACTTCAAACATTTTCAAGTGAGCTAACCACTCAGCAGATGTAAACATCACATCTTTATACAGCAGGATTTATGTTAAAATTAGTTGTACCTTGAAAAAGCTACCAAAGACCTACATATTGCAAAATACAGAATTAGAAGGGAGAAATTTTAAAATAAAATAAAATAAAATATCATGATCATGATTATTATTAAAATAGCACTCAAGAGATGGACTAAGACAGAAAAACATAATATAACAACAGAAATTTTTTCTGTAATACAAGAACTTGAGGCAGGTCTCTGTCAAGCTAAGTGACTTTTCAAGTAAAGTACAAAAGACAGTCCTTCCTAGAAATATGAAAAAAAACCCACCTCTTCAAAGGTCTTTTCATAAATTGATGTTAAGCTGAGATATGACCTTGAATTCGAGCCTTTGTTGGAAGAGAGGTTTCTTGAAGAGCTACTTTAGCACCAGACAGTCTTGTGGCTACAGTGAGTCCCCACACGGCTTCCCTGCTTCCAAAAAGGGGTCACAAAGCATCTGAACCACAGCAGAAAAGAAATGGTTGTTTGTGTAGAGAAAGAATCTTCATGGAAAAATAAAGAGGAGCCACAAGATGATTTGGAAGCCCCGTGTTTCTGTTCCTTTGTGTCACAACCCAGCCAGGGAAGCAAGGACACACCAGCACAGCCTGTGCTGTTGAACTCAATAACTGAAACATCCATGCCTTTACTGAGTTAATAACACTAATTCCTAAAACTTTGCTTGATTAAATCCATGTTTCAGCAGCCATGGCTGGTTCATGTCCACTGATGCAATATTTGTTCCTGAGCTGTTCTTTTGCTAACTTGACCTTTTCAAATCTGGAACATTTTGGCTCTGTTTTCATTTACAGTGGTGGCTACACCACCGTGTGATATTTCAATTGAATATGACAGTTTTACTATGTCTCCTTCTGTCTAGGAGTAGAGTTTATGGACACAGTACTAATAAAAATTGTATAATAAAACAAAAACAAAAGTGGGCAGCTTTGGCAGTGAGATGTAGTAAATTGCTTAAGCAAGATACTCTAAAAGACAAAACTGAACACATTAAGAAATTCTGTATTATATATTTCTAGTGCTGTTATATTAATATCTTTTATTATCCATACATATTCATGGCTGGAGTATCTTGAAGCACTTGCTGTTGCCACAAGTTGCAGTCTATTGTAAAAATGGTGTGGAATCCAACTAAAGCCACAGCTGTGGGTTTCAGCAGCTCAGACAAAGGATCCATCTTTAAATGGAGCACTCAGAGAGCAAATTTCTTGTCTCTTATTCCAAGAACTGAATTGTGGAATCATAAAATGGCCTGAGTTGGCAGGGACCAAGCTAGCTCATTTAGTCCCACCCCCTGCCATGGGCAGGGACACCTCCCACTGCCCCAGGGTGCTCCAAGCCCCGTCCAACCTGGCCTTGGGCACTGCCAGGGATCCAGGGGCAGCCACAGCTGCTCTGGGCACCCTGTGCCAGGGCCTGCCCACCCTCCCAGGGAACAATTCCTGCCCAATCTCCCATCTAACCCTGCCCTCTGGCAGTGGGAAGCCATTCCCTGGGTCCTGTCCCTCCATCCCTCAGAAATTGTCTCTCTCCATCTTCTCTGCAGCTCCTTCAGGCCCTGCAAGGCCACAGTGAGGTCACCCCAAAGCTTCTCTTGTCCAGGTGAACACTCCCAGCTCTCCCAGCCTTTCCTCCCAGCAGAGCTGCTCCATCCCCTGACCATCCTGGTGCCTCCTCTGGACTCTCCAGCAGCTCCAGGTCCTTCCTGTGCTGGGCCCCAGGGCTGGGGCAGCTCTGCAGGTGGGGTCTCACCTGGTCTCTCACTGGAGCAGCTGAGCAGGTGATGCAGGTGAAAAAAGAGGATTCTTTACCGCAGCAGAAAGGACTGACCTCGCTCAAGGGCTCCCACAGGGGGTTCACCATCTGTGGGATGGAATGGACTCCTGAGGCCGCAGGATGGTGAGCTGAGAACTGGAACATCTCTGTTCTCTGGTTCTTTATAGCTCCCTAAAACTCTTTCCTCTGCTTTTGTCTACTAAAGAGGAAGCCTGACTGAAGAAAGAGAAATTTGTGTTAGCAAACACGGATTCCAACTTTATAGTGGATCATTTCTGTACTCCAGACACGTTGTTTTCTTGGAATTCTCCCTAATTCTGAAATAGTTTACACAGGCAGAGGGAGTTTTCTTCATCTTCACAGCCATTGAGAAAATGCCTTCAAATTATTTAATTATTACTGGAAGGTTCACTTTGGTTACAGGAACAATCACAAATAATTTATTAGTTGTTTGTGCAGATTAATAGCTGGATGATAAACTTCAGGTCTCAGAAAAGTTAATAAATGTGATGATTATTCTTAAGACATTTATACAATTTTCCAAAAGAATCACTGTGAATGAAAGGAAAAAGTGTACTTAAAAGCTTATAATGCTAATTTTAATAATATGTAAAGTAGTGAAAACTACAGAGTAGATCTCTATATTGATAGAAAAAAAAAATGGTAGCATTAATCTTATTTATACTTATAAGATCATTTACAGTAAAATGATTTCAGAATTAGATGGCAATAACCTGGAGCTGTTAGTTGTTAGTGAGTGACTTTTTATTAGAGAATAAGAGAGACTTTCCTAAATAATGGCTAAGAAAAAAGAACAGAAGCTCTTCAGCCTGTTCTGTTTCTATCTATTTTATGTTTTATGTATTACTCCACACAAGCTCAATGGGAGCAGACAGTACAGGATTAAATGAAATTTTTAAGTGAGCCACGTTTGATGAGACTTCATAATATTAGAAATGGGAAGTGTTCAGCTCTGCCACTGCTACACCAATTCCATAATTACACATTACAGTAAAAATTTAGTGTTTTCCCCAATCTAAACATATTTAGTTTAGATTTTTCCTCTAAATCAATTTATGTTTATCCTATGGGCTGCCCATTATCTTCCCCAAATATATGAAACAGAAGTAAATTACTTGAAGAAAATGTGTTTTCACTGAATTTTAATTAAATCAAGAATAGCTGAGTCATTTTTATTCTTGTTGCTAAAGAGACCATCAATTTTTTGTTGATAGTGGGTTATTTTATATAATTTTCTTATATTTTAATACTTTAAATTACCACAAACTTTGATCGGCCATATTCTCCAGGACAATTATGCCTTGGAAATGGAGTGAGGGACTTAGGGAAGGCCTGAGAAACAACCACGTGCTCCTGGGGATCCCAGGATGTGACGAAGTAGTTTGCATTGTCAGGAAAAGAAATATCCAAAAAGGAGACATAGGATGAAAATAAAATCTTTTTAGAAATTAATGAAAATAAAAATAATATTAAAAATATTTCTTGATATGAGTTTTTCCTTGAGCAGTGCATTTTGCCCCTTCTTTTAGCAGTAAGGATCTTTAAAAACATGAGAATATAAGGATGGGTTAAAATCAGCAAGCTGGGTATCCATGAGGGAAATCAGGCACTGGATTAAACTAAAACTGAACTGAGAAACTAAAAATTAAAAAGCCCAATCAACATAATTATGAGGTGACATGAATTAATCCAGGCCTGAATGAAATGCAGAAAACAAGTTCAGTAGAAATGGTCAGAATCTGCTTTTTTAGTGCTTGCAATCCCTGTATTTAAGTTTCCCTTGCTAAGAATGAAAGCTGTTTTTTTTCCAGCGTCAGAATTGTCAGCCTGCAGCTGCACAAGGCAGGGACTGCAGTTCTGTATTTAGAGTGACACCTTGCTGCTTTGGCAAAGGCATGCTGACATTTCACCACGGGGAAAAAGGTCCTGGCAGTGTCACTTGTCCCTAAGAAATGTTTCAGGGAGGTGAAACGTGGTCGTGCTTGCAAAGCCTCGGTGGCAAATCCTGGCCGGTGGCTCGTGTGTGCACTCCATTACTCATTGTCACCCCCAGCAAGTGAGACAGACTGTCATTACCCAGCTCTCTTCGAGGCTCATGGTGAAATTATTTATGCCAAGACATTTCAATTAAGGGAAGGAAGGCCAGGTAAATCTCTCCCTGAACGATGGGGTTTGCGTGGCAGGGACGCATCACAGCTTCACCTTTAAGCTGGGGAGTCCTCCCTGTGCAGTTTGGGCTGGAGTCTAAACTGAGTGTCTGTCAGCATCCCCAGACCTGATTCACCAGTGAAAAGGGGTCACAGGCACTGCAGATTCAGGCAGGACCCCCTGGCTTTCAGAATTCCTGCTCAGAGGGGAGTCCAGGTGTGGCTGGATCCAGTCCCACTCTCGGGCTTGGGCAGTGGTTTATGTCCTAGGTGCTTTAAATGACTTTGTCTCACAGGATTAAGGGTGGCAAATCAAATAGATTCGTACAAATGAAATAAAGAATGTATTTAAATAGATGAAGATAATGATAACTATTAGACCAAAAGATCTTAATAGAATGATTTACTATACATTACAGGCTGCTCTAACTACTAGTATAGTTCACTATTTATTGAAGCAATGATATTAAAGATAGAAAAACAATTATCAAGTAGAGATTGATGTCACACGAGATACAATATCAGTGGCAGGACAGGGAATGGCCTCACTGTTCTTCCTGCTCCATTTGTTTGTTGAATTTCCCTGGAAGCATTTCTTCTCATGACACAATAATGGAGTGGTATCCCTTCCCCAGGAGAAAGGGATTTTGGTTGCCAAGTGTTGGAAGCCAAGGCATAATTTAAAAGCTTTACCAACAGCAGCACAGAACAAATCTCCCGTACTGACAGTTTTTATGTTTTTTAGGAAGATTTTGGAACACTTCCAGAGTGGTTCTCACCTGGGGCAGTGGAGGACTCACTATCCCTGGGATTGTTTAAAAAAGGTGTGGATGTGGCACCTGGGGACATGGTTTAGTGGTGACCATGGTGCTGGTGCTGGTTGAAGGTGTGACTTGATCTTAAAGGTCTTTTCCAACCTTAACTTTTCTGTGACCTCAGAAGTTTTCTGGTGACCTCAGATAGGTTTTTCACCTGCTTATCAACCAGCTCGATCTAAATCACAAACCACAGCTCTGACATCATAACTGGTTAATTGGTTTAGGCCAATTAAGAAATTAAAAAAAAACCTCTAAGAGTAAATTTCATACCCCTGTTGTACTACCCTGCATGCAGTTTGCAGAGTCTGTGAAGGAGGGCAGTTGTTCTGTAAAAAGTCTTATGAAATACGAGGTTGCACTGCAGGAGAACACAAATGCTGGTGAAAATTCAAGTGCCTTGATCTTCAGAGTGAAAAGCACTGGTCTGTGGCTGATGGAAATGCCAACAGGTGTACAATCTGAAAAAAATTAAAGCCTCTCCAGTCCTGGTGTTTCCAAGGTTTTTTTCCCCAGGGTAATGTCCAGAATGTGTGTTCTTGTAGTCTGCTGCATGCAAATATGCAACCATAACTCCTGACCAAAGGCAAAGGGAAAAACCCCTTTTCTGAAATGATGAATAGTTCAGCACCTATAACAGGGAGGGGAATAAGTATGAACAAAGAGCAGCCCAAAAGCCCAGATCTGTGTGAGGAATTTAATTTGAGAAATAATTTATTATTTGATGGGACAAATGTAAAAGCAACAGGCTGCAAAATGCTCCCACTGGCCCAACTTCCCTGTCCATCCCATGTTCTGCTTTCCCAGGCCTGCCAGTGAATAATCAGGACTGAGGATTTTGCTCAAGTCTGAAATACTTCACCTTGCAAAGCACCACAATGGAGGCTGCCCTTGCTGGCCTTGCAGGAATGAGATTTTTCATTCCACTCGTGAAGTGTGATGTCATTAAAACCAATTTAATACATTCATTTCAATTTCATCATAGTTTTACACAAGATACTGTGCAGCTACTTGGTGGAAGGGCTGTGGGTTCTTATTTTAATTAAACTCACAGAACTGGAATTCTATTTATATGACACCTGCCTATTTTATTTTTGATGGGATGTTTTATTTTTTGAAATAACTCTGAGAATCCAGGTTACATTATCAAGATTTCAATTATATTATATTTATTTCCAGTAAAATAATTCCTTCCTGGTCAAAAATTGTAGTTGCAGTGTAACTATTCTGAAATTTCTACTTGCACATGACAGAGCTGAGGGCAAAGTTTTCACTGCTCACACAATTTTTTATGGTGACAACAAAGAAGAAAAAAATAGAAAAAGGCAATAGAAGAAAAGTAATCTAAAACTTAGTAAATAAGAGATTATCTCCACCCTCCCTGTGCTCTATTTATTCTTAAATTATGGGAACAGAACGTTCCTTTGATCAGAAGTGTGAATGGAATTACTGGAATTAATGCAATATAAGAACCTAAAGATCTAAAAGGCAAAAAAGGAAAAGAAGCAATGAAGTAAAGGGCAATGCCTATCTTGGAACTGAAAAACATTCACCAGAATTAAAGATATTGTGATTTTGGTGATTTAATTCTGCCAGTTGCCTGTTCTGATAAAAGATTTTGTCTGAGGTTGTATTAAATTGGTTTTTATTAAATTGTTATGCATTCATTGATTCTCTTTCTTGACACACAAAAAATAGGTTGATGCTCAGTATAAACCAAACCAAGAAATTATTATCTGAGTGGAGCTTCCTTTGATATTACAAAAGTTCATTGGACACTTTTATCAGAAGTGGCAGAATTATGTCACCAAAACTACAGCTGGCCTATTTTGATAAAAAGCCCAAATGAAGCCCATGTGACTCTAACTGGGCCAAACAAAGGTGTCTGAAGTGGGAATCTGGAGCAGAGTTTGATCTCCTTTCTCTGGATCCGTACCTAGATGTCCCTGGAATTGCAGTGTTCTGTCCTAAAATCAGTTCTACCCCGTGGCTTCCCCAAAAGGCATCAAGATTTAGTACATTGCACTTTGCAATGAGCACAGAAGAGATAAAACTTCAATTTTCTATGAAAGAAAAGATAATGGAGGAAGGACTTTATTTTTTACAAAATGCCTCTATTTTTTAAATTTTTTTTTTTGCACAAATACCATCAAAGTGGAAGCTATCACTGGACCCTTCATCCCTGTGTGCTCCTGTACCACGCTGAGCAGTGTCACATTTATTAGGGGTGTTATTAGGAAGTCTTCCTCCAGTGTGTCACATCTGTCACATCTGTCTCTCACTGCCTAGCTGGCTGTCATCTGCTCTTTTAAGTATCAGCTCCTGAGGCAGCTCTTTCCACAGGCTGGTTTTCACAGTGGAACGAGCAATGTATAACCTGTTTTTTTACATATATTTTGGAATAAAATAACTTTTAATGCATTTGGTACTTTTTTCTTTCTCCCCTTCATTTAAATGGTGCATCAGGTGACCACGGGGTTACATATGTGTGCATGGAAATGTAGCACCTGAACAGATGGGATGTGATGTGTGATGGGACCTGAACCAGCAGGTGAGAACGCATTTCAGAATTTAGTGCAAGAAAAAAAGCTGCAGCAGGAGGGAGGAGGAACAAGGGGTGGAGTAAAGGTTGCCTGAAGTTATTTTTATGTTATTTTCTAGCATTTTTTCTGGCAGACAAGGTAATACAATGAGGCATTTAAACAATATTGTTGTCTTTCTGGAGAGCCCCTTGCTTACAGTTATTCATCATTACCACCCTGTTCTGACATGTCATAAATCCTGTTTGGTGCCCACTGCCCAGCAATGCCTATAGAGCTGTAGAGAGTCAGTTTGAGCTCAGTGGACACTTTTCAGCTGCATTTATCTGTTTACTGGTTTGGTTCCCAACACTCATTTCAACTGGAAGCTGAATCACGGAATCACAGAAGGTCCTGAGTGGGAAGGAACCCACAGGGACCATCCAGTCCAGCCCCTGGCCCTGCACAGACCCCCCAACAACCCCACCCTGGGCATCCCTGGCAGCGCTGCCCAAACGCTCCTGGAGCTCTGGCAGCCTCGGGGCCGTGCCCATTCCCTGGGGAGCCTGGGCAGTGCCAGCACCCTCTGGGGGAAGAACCTTTCCCTGATCTCCAGCCTGACCCTGCCCTGGCCCAGCTCCAGCCATTCCCTGGGTCCTGTCCTTGTCACAGGGACCAGAGATCAGAGCTGCCCCTCTACAGCCCCTCTAGCCTCCAGTGAGGTCTGACCTAAGTCTCCTCTTCCTCAGCTGAACAAACCAAGTGGCCTCAGCCTCTCCTCAGATGGACTAAAGCTTTTCCAATTCTCTGCTGTTTCTATCCTGCATCACTCTTGGGGTTTTTTAATTCATAGGCACTCAATGCTTGCTTAAAAAGACAACTGGGTACCAAGCTGCCTCCATCCTTTAGAATTATAGCAGCAAACTACTTCTACTTGAAGGTACCTAAATACCTTTGAAAAATCTGCCAAATCTGTCGTCTGTAAAACCTGATGATAACGTTTCCCTTTAAAAGTTTAGTGGAAGATGCCTCCTCTTAGCATTGTGTTGTCCTGTTGGTGCCCTGCTGCAGCAAAGCATAAATCACTGCAGGAGTACTGACAGGCTGCACCTCATTCTGGGACCTAATTATATCAGCATCTGATGGCAACACCTTTGAAAGGGGTTTGTCAGCATTTTCAGCACGCAGCTTTTCGGTTTTTTTCCAAGGTAGATGAAAACTTAATGTTGTCAGTAATTCCAAAATTGTATCTGCTCGACCAGGCACAAAGGTTGTCAGTCAGGATTTGATTTTACTTGTCTCTGATATGTTCTAGTTTTATTCATTTATTTTTTTTTTTCCAGCTGGGGTTGAGAATCACACAGCAGCCTGTGTGTGCTTCGAAAAGTTCCTATAAAGAGCTGTTCAGTATTTCTCACTTATTTCTAATTATAGGTGAGGTAAATGGTTGCTGAATAATGAAGTGTTAAATATATTCAGTGTACATACAAAAGTGCTTGAGGGTGGGAAAGAAGGAGTTATCAAAAATAATTACCTGCTAGCTCTGCCTCCTGGGATCATCCTAAGTGAAATGGCACTGTGATTTTTGAGAGAAATTTGGGAGACTTGTGAGAAATCCAGGAGTCTTTACAGCAATGTGCATGGATACAGCTCATATTCTTCAACGTTTGCACATCAAACTGTTACTCATTTTAGATTTCTCCCCTGGTGATTTTTTTTGTCATATTGAAGAATTTATATTAATACACCATATACAGTAGGTGGCTCTAGCTCTAGAAATTAGTATTTTAATTTTAACTGTGATTAAAAACTTCAACTATTTCCATGCTGGTTCATTTTCTTCTTCCTAAGTGAGGCAGTAACTACAGAAGAGAGGATGGATTAAATTAGGGACCAGAGATTACTTTCCTGCTAAAATATCAAACTAATCAACGAGAGTCATGATTTGACAGGTGGAAACAGTACTGATGGTGGTGAATAATAATTGCTACGTGGTGATAGTCCAGGGAAAGTGTCACTTATGCCATCAGGAGTAATAAAAGGAATCATATGTTGGACATTTTGCTGCCATTTCTTTCTGCAGCACCAAAGTCAATGAAAAGCATTGATACAGTTAGCTGTTGGCTCAGGATGATCTCCATCTGGAGCACTCTGGCTAACACTGTTTTGTACCTGGGATACACTCCAAATTCAATTTAGCCAGAAAGACTTCTCAGCACATTTGGAAGAACTGCCTCTTCCACCTTCCTCCATGGATTTGCCTCGTGTGCAGATTTGCACAGTTTTTCTTTCTGTGTGTTTTGGACGATCAACGTATTTTCTTTCCTCGAAATTGTCACACCATAATAATAAAAATATTTCTGATTTTTTCCTTATATTGTACCAATTCCTGTGAGAACTCTGCTGCTCTTTGTCTCAGTGAAATCTTCCCAAGCTTTAACGCTGAGGTTGCCTTTCTTGGTCCTGTTCTCACCACACATAAATTGGCAGAAATTAAAGGCTTGACTGCCCAGTATTGAAAAAAGGCACTGCAGCGGATCAGTGCCTGTCCCTCGATGTGCAGGGCAGTGTGCAGGATGCCAAAATTTCCCAGATTTCCTCCAAATGTTGTGTGAGACAGCTCATCTGCCCAGGCCAGGCAGGAACAAACACTGTGGTGGTGGCAGGTCTCAGGTTCCTCCTTTCCTGGCCCCTGTTTCTCTCAGTGTGCCCTCTTGGAGAGGCTGGGAGATAACTTTCCAGAGGCACCAGAAGCAAACAATGGGCAAATGAGAGCCATAATCACTGCACTTTATGGAGAGAGGGAGAACAAGCCAGGGTTCACTGCCTGCTGTGTGTAAGACCCAGCCCAGCCCAGAACTCAGCCACCCCTCTTTACTCCACATTCTTCCTTGAAGAGAAAGAGGAGAAGCAGTTGATGGTAAACTTGTGTAAATATAATTTATCACTCCTAAACTCTTATCTAGAACTAACCTCTTTCCCACACTCACAAGGGACAGTTAATAACACATTTTTACCTACCTCTTGCATCACTGAGACACCACTTCTGGGGTGGGTGCTCAGTCTCTTTACAATATGTAGTTATTCTTTCCTGGTGAGGATTCTGACCCACTCAAGGGATACCCAAGTGCCATTTCCCACTAGAATTTTACCCCAAAGCCAATGAAATCCACCCACAAGGACTGTAGGAACCCTTTTCCCCTCTCTCCATTGGACAGCAGAAGTGATTTCCATCCATCACACTGATGGGACAAACCTACAACATTTTAAAATTCATTTTGTGGTAGAGGACACAGGATGTCACTGCCCAGTTATGTGAGCAGCTCTCAGGTCCTGTTGGTGCACATGGAATCACTTCCTTCCCCAAACACTGACCACAGAAATGCAAAATATCACAGAATAATAAGACTGCAGAACCACACAGTGGTTTGGTCTGGAAGGAACCTCAAAGATCAACATTGTTTAGAGTAAAACTGAGCCAGGATCTCCCTTGACTTTCCTTTTGCACTCTAGAGAATTTCTATACTTCTCTTCCTGGTTTTGGGGGGTTTGTTTTTGGCCCAGCTTTTTCCTCAGGGTAGTTTGGTAGGCAAAAGAAAAAAGAAAAATTTCCCCCAGGTAATGTATTTTTTCCATGAAGATGTGGCAGCAAAGATGCCAGTTCTGCTCCAAGTCATATTGCTGTAAATTGGCAGCACTCTGGTCAACCAAAATTTTGATTCTGACTTCGTGCTGCAGCTTTCCAAAGCAGAATTCAGGAAGGGGATTCACTCTTAAAAATAATATTTTGTTTCATATTTCATTTCAAATGAGTAGTTGTGTCACTTTGTGGGCACAGTGGGATTTGGTCAAAGGTTGGACTTGACAATCCCTGAGTTCTTTTCAACATTTATGATTCTATGCTTCAATGATTTTAACTTGTATTGGTTTTACAGGTATTATTTTCCCTTTCTTTTGCACATACATTCACGTGGAGGGAAAGTATTAATTGGCAATACTGCTGTCTTAGGGACATTGCTTTTGAAAGGCCAAATGAAATTAGCCAGAATTTTTTATATGCTAATGTGAGGAAAGGTAAAACACCTTTTTTGTCAAACAGAATGAAACCTTGACAAATATTTCAGCTACACAGATCTGGCCAGGCTTCCTACAGTTTTCCTCTACGGCAGTAATCAGCCTCATGGGGAGGTCTGTAAAACTTTGGCAACACTTTGAGAGCCCAGATGAATCCAAATCATGATAAATCACGAGGGATCTCATTGCAAGGCTTATTAGAGCTGGACCAAACCTGGCCCAGCAACTGAAAAAATCAAATTGTCCTTGTGCATCTCAGGGAAAAAAAAAAATAATCCAATGAAACTTGTAAAGAGTTCCTGCACAGAGCAGCATCAAATTCTGCTTTCAGAATACCTTCTGGGCTTCATAAAAAATCATAATTTTTTTTATCTCAGAGAATTTCCATCTCAAAAAGGACTGAAATTATATGATGAAAACAAGCAGTTAATAACTGCACTTTGTGTTACAGAAATCAGGTACAGATGCCAAAGACAAGTACCCCTAAATTGAGCTGAGGATGAAGAGCTGTAGATTTTAGGAAGTTTAGCTGCTGACCCTGGTGTTCTGTTCCAGAGCTGTGATTCAGTTTTACCAGCTTGCTAAACCAAGGACCATAAACACAAACTCCCATTTGGCTCCTCAGCTGCTCCTCATGTGGCCCCTCCAGACCCTTCCCAAACCTCATGCCCCTCCTTGGGACACCCTCAAACCCCTGTAGGTTGCTTTGATATTGTGGCACCCAAAATTACACACAAAATTCCAGGTGAGGCAGCCCCGTCCTGGAGCAGAGCAGGACAAACCACCCCTGGGAGGGCTGGGGGCGCTGGGTCTGGAGCTGCCCAGGCTGTGTGTGAAGATCAGCAAAAACCCCAAATCATGTCATAATCTGTGCTTTCTATGTGCTCAAAAACACCACCTTCAGTGATGCCTTGTGGATAGAAACAGCCTGAAATCATCCACACTGTGCTCCACAATATTCCAGGTGAGGCAGCCCTGGCTTGGAGCAGAGCAGGACAAACCACCCCTGGGAGGGCTGGGGACGCTGGGCCTGGAGCCACCCAGGCTGTGTGTGAAGGTCAGCAAAAACCCCAAATCATGTCATAATCTGTGCTTTCTACGTGTTCAAAACACCACCTTCAGTGATGCCTTGTGGATAGAACCAGCCCGAAATAGTCCACGTGGTGTTCACACAAAATCAACATTTAAGACGAGCCCGGGGTTCCACGGGATGAGCACTCCCCAGGTGAGGCTGGGTTTTGCAGAGGAACCAGATTCTCCTTTAGGCCCAGCCTTGCAGCAGTGCTCAGCTCTCAGCAGCAGCCACTGCAATCCCGTTAGGCAAATGTTCAGAGAGCTCTGTAACCTAAACATGAGCTCATGGGAACAAGCAGGATGAGACCACAGCCCCCTGAAATCAGTGGGGATTTTGCCACTCACTACNCAAAATCATCTACATGGACCTCCACAATATTCCAGGTGAGGCAGACCTGGCCTGGAGCAGAGCAGGACAAACCACCCCTGGGAGGGACGGTGACACTGGGTCTGGAGCTGCCCAGGCCGTGTGTGGGATGATCAGCAAAAACCCCAATTCATGTCATAATCTGTGCTTTCTACGTGTTCAAAACACCACCTTCAGTGATGCCTTGTGGATAGAACCAGCCCGAAATAGTCCACGTGGTGTTCACACAAAATCAACATTTAAGACGAGCCCGGGGTTCCACGGGATGAGCACTCCCCAGGTGAGGCTGGGTTTTGCAGAGGAACCAGATTCTCCTTTAGGCCCAGCCTTGCAGCAGTGCTCAGCTCTCAGCAGCAGCCACTGCAATCCCGTTAGGCAAATGTTCAGAGAGCTCTGTAACCTAAACATGAGCTCATGGGAACAAGCAGGATGAGACCACAGCCCCCTGAAATCAGTGGGGATTTTGCCACTCACTACGAAGTAATCAATGCCACAGAGGGATTGCATCCCTTCATCTGATTGTGGATGCTGAGCTTGTTGAATAATTCTGGCTTTGGTGCTCTTATCTGAAGATCCCTCAATAGTTTCGTGAATTATTTGCATTGTGATTCTTCATATTAGGAAAAAGGATAAAAGTCTGTAATAATCTTTAAGCATATGAGCTGTAAAATCAACACAGTTCAGTGCAATTGTGACAAAGCTTTACAAAATTGCTTAAAAATCTGTTTGTAGGACAGGTAGGATTCCTACAAGAATCATCTCAAGGGAGGTGATTCTTCCCATCTCCTCTGCTCTTGTGAAGCTCCACCTGGAATATCAGGTCCAGGTCTGGAGGTCCAAACACAAGAAAGATGTTGATCTGCTGGAAAAAGTCGAGTGAAGGCCACGTTGATGCTCCAAGGGCTGGAGCCCCTCTGCTCTGGAGCCAGGCTGGGAGAGCTGAGGGTGTCCACCTGGAGAAGGGAAGGTTGTGTGGAGACCTCAGAGCACCTCCCAGGGCCTAAAGGAGCTCCAGGAGAGATGGAAAGGGACTTTGGACAATGGTCTGGAGGGACAGGACACAGGGAATGGCTTCCCACTGCCAGAGGGCATGGATGGATGGGATATTGGGAAGGAATTGTTCCCTGGGAGGGTGGGCAGGCCCTGGCACAGGGTGCCCAGAGCAGCTGTGGCTGCCCCTGGATCCCCGGCAGTGCTCAAGGCCAGGTTGGATGGGGCTTGGAGTGCCCTGTGCTAGTGGAAGGTGTCCCTGCCCACAGCAGGGGGTGGGACTGAATGGGCTTTAAGGTCCCTTCCAACTTCCTGCAAGTCTATAATTCCACAATACACTTGATTTTCCATTCTTGCAACACACCATAAAGGAGCTCCCCTGAGCCCTGAACCTGATTAACACGCCAGCCCCCCCACGCTTTGCCAATGTATTCAGTGAAGAAATAACCATTTAATGTGCCAGACAGCTCAGATCCTTGTGGAAAGCTGCTCTGTGGGCACATAGCAGGGATGGATCCAAGCCAGCAGCCACAGCTCATTCTGACTGAGACTTATTTTAGCCACTCCCAGCGCTCCATTTCTACTCCAGCCTCACTCCTAGAGCTCCATTTAAATCTTCCACTTGGGTGTTTTAAATAAGGACTAAACTTGAGGCAAACGCAGCCTGGCTGCCCAGTCACAGCAGAGATCCATCAGCTGTCACCACTGGAAAGGCACACGAAGGGCTGCACGTCCCACAGCCCAGGAACCGCTCACAGCAGGACACAGCTTCCTCAGTAAATCATGGGGAATCTTCCTCTTCCTGCCAAACCTAATTTGTGAATGAAAAGCATTCCTACTGTTCTGTAAGTGCAGCAGAACTTTAGAGCCTGAGCTCCATTACTTCATTAAGCAGCGTGTTGTTAATTACCCCCGGCACGTTTCTCCCGGTGCGGAAGGTAATAAATTCAAAAGCTGGGATTAAAAAGTGCAGATGATGGCCTGGGCTGTGTTTTTTTCCTGAGTGTCGGAATGCACACAAGGCCATTTCACTGCCTGGTGCTGAGAAGCACTGTGTTAACAATTTGCATTCGCTTGCATCTCACCACAAACCCTCTGCTAACAAGCAAGGTCAAAAGAGTTCCCTGAGGAATAAGTCCAGGACAAGAATGATTCTCCCCATGTGGATGGCAAACCAGGGATGTCTCATACTACATCACTACATCACTCACTGTAAAGTGAGTTTAAAACACAGGCAGTGTAGTCAAGACATTGCTTTCATTTACAAATAGCGTGTAGCACCTTGAAATCAATATTTACATTTTAAATGCCCACGAATATGTAAGGAAAAGGTGTCAGGAATTACTTAGCATTAAGGAATTACTTTCACCTGAAAGAACAGAGGGTTGTGAAAATCTTGTCAGTTGGAACTCATTGTTCCAATAGACCTGTACAACTTCTCCTGGTTATTGTCTGTTTTGGGCCCAGTCTATCAGAATTTGCTGAGTGCAGGTGTGAGTGACAGCTTTTATGTTTCCTTAACCCTATTTTTAGCCTAAACTGCGGCACAAACTCTGGATTATTTTGCACTCAGTGTGCTCCACCCTGATCTTACATTTTCCACAAAACCTTTTTGTTTATTTCCTGGAGAGAAAACAACAAGATTGAGCAACCCAGGTTCTTTCTGGTGATTTTGGGACATGTAGTTATGGAGCAGTATCGAGGTCACTACAAGAAACTTTATACCAAAAGGAAGAGTAAGTAAATCATTTTAGAGCAGAAATTTTTGAGGCCAAAGATTCTTGTTGTTATTTTTTAATTCTTCTTTTCTTCTGGATTATTTGAAGGGTTCCTATTTTTAAGAGCAGGGCAGGTTAGGTGCTTCAAGTACTTGACCAGTGCAATAGCAAACTGAGGGAAGGTAGATCAAAATGTATGGTGTGCACCCTCTCGAGCAACTCATTTACGTGTCACTACACCAACATATTAATATGTTATGTGGTTTTACCTGGATTTTAGAGAAGGAAAATAAGAAAGAGGCAAGCTGAAATCAGATGGGTTGGTTCTGATAAGCCTCATGTTATATAGAGAGATGAAACAATGAAAAATGTTATGAAGTTTTATGAACAAGGTTTGGATTTTGCAGAACAAGGGGTTTGTCTTTGATATGATGAGCTGTGTACTGCACCTCCTCCTGAGGGGCAGCACAGGGACAGCTCTGATCTCTGCCTGCTGGGACCAGGGACAGGACCCCAGGGAATGGCTGGAGCCGGGCCAGGGGAAGGTCAGGCTGGAGATCAGGGAGAGGTTCTTCCCCCAGAGGGTGCTGGCACTGCCCAGGCTCCCCAGGGAATGGGCACGGCCCCGAGGCTGCCAGAGCTCCAGGAGCGTTTGGGCAGCGCTGCCAGGGATGCCCAGGGTGGGGTTGTCTGGGCAGGGCCAGGAGCTGGACTTCATAATCCCTGTGGGTCCCTTCCCACTCAGGATATTCTGTGACTGCACAATTCATTATTCCACCAGTTAACAGAACCATTTCAGATCTGACAGCAGAACAAATGTAGCATCTTGTACCAACTGGCTATAAAGGGCTTTTTAATCTCCACTGAACTTGACAAAAACAGTGCCAATGACCTAAGAATCTCAATAAGGTTGGTGCAAATTTTCCTGCTTGGGATGTGTTCCTGTGCTTGACTCCAAAACAGGAGTGAGGTCTGTGAGTGAGAAGTACCTGACCTGAGAACTGCCACCAATCTTCTGGTTTTAAGCTCCCTCCAGACTGGTAAGTCATTGACTGCTTTTTTTTATCCTGTCTTATTAGTATGATTTATTAATCTGATAATTCAGGTCAAGTTGGCACTGCACGTTGCCAAAAGGAATAAAATAAAAAGAACATCACGATAAAATATTATTGTCATGGCATCCCTGCAAATCTGAGTGACAGCACAAGTGAAATCCACCCTGGAGAACTGCTGGAATCCCCCAGTGACATGGTCACTGGATCTTCAGGCCAAAGATTCAGCTCTGTAAAGGAAGGAGTGCTCTCAGTTTTAGGAGTGCTGAGCCCTGCTGCATGGCTGCAGTGCCTGGGGTGAAGAGAGAGCAGCTGTGAAAACCACCAGGAACCCAGCAGGGACACAGACAAAGATTTCTGAATCTCATGGAATCATGGAATCATGAGTGGTTTGGGATGGAAAGCAACTCGAGGAGCATCTCACAACAACCCCCTGCCATGGGCAGGAGCACCTTCCCCTAGACCAGGCTGCTCAATCCCTTCCAATTTCTTCCTTCCTCCTCAGCCAGACGGTCCTGTTGAAAACAGGAAAAAAGCCCTGAAGCCATAGGAATTATGCTATCTGTCTCTTGGTTTTTTCATGCACCAGATCTCACAGAAGCACATTTTTCCTTCTGTGCAAACAACCAGAGGTTTCAATCCCCAAGTTTCCATGATCTGCACATACAACAGAGTTTTGCAGAAGTTCTGGAGGGCCTGTATCATCACTAGAGCTGATCCAGAGGCAGCTGAAGGGGACACTCAGAGTTTTTCCTGCTGCTGAGTTGGAACAGAGAGTGTGAAACAAACACAGATTCCAAGGCAGCCACAGCCTTCTGATGGCTGTTGGTTTGGGACTCCAGGGAGAGCAGACCCCAAAGCTTTGGAGCTGCCTCGTATTGCAGCGTCCCAGACCAATGATTCTTGTACCAAAAATGGTCTTTATTGTGAATATTTCTAATAAGTGCTGCAGAGCCAGAAGGATTCACAGAACTAATCCAAACTCCAAGTTCCCTGTTGTTTACAGGGCTCACGTTTTATTTCTGAAATACCACCTTCAAGTATTTATTTCAGCAATTTTTGAGGTGTGAGAGGATTCTGTATTAAAAAAAGGAAAAAAAAATAATGTGAATTAAAATTATGATAAAAAAAATGAGATTACTTCCACAATGTGATTCTCCTCCATTCAAGTTACTCAATCCTTTATTTATTGCATTTAAGCCATGTCCACATGGACAAAATGAGATTGTGAATCACTGCTCCAGCTTTCCTTGAGATTTACAAGAAATGATTGCTGGTAATGGGCTAAAAATTGCTCCATGCCATGGCAATACATGACTAGTTCGTATTAGTTTGTCATCTAAGGTAGGCTTAATAGAAAAAAGATATGGATTTAAGTTTTTTTAAAGAAAATAAAATCTAGATTTCTTTCCTCTAAAATAACAAAAATCTACTAATTAGTCAATGGGATCTTTATCAGTGACACAGAGAGTCATTAAATTCTGATGTGACTATTACAACCATAAATGTCTTATTGACAATAAATGGTAGTTGTCTTAAAAAAAAAAGAAACTCCAAGAAAAAATAAAGGTATTTTACTTTCTGTAGAAGATCAAATGAACCCAAAGACAGGTAGCCAATTGCTACTGGCATTTTTATTGGAGGTTAATGACATGTATAAATAGCACAGTGTCTCTCAAATGCTGCACAGTAATGTGAATAAAATGGTGAAAATTTAATTCTTCATTTGATACAAAGAAACACATTTTGTATTTTCTATGCTTGCATACTTGCAATTTTTCTGTTTAATTTGATTTATTACATATCTATATTTATATCAGTGTTGCTACTTAGTTCAATTATTGCCTTATTTCTTTCAAAAATTGTCATATATTTTCATTTTTATTTTAATGTTCTACTGTTGGAATACAAAACACAAAATAAAAAGATGTTGCCCTAATGAATGCCAGCTATACATTGGATCCTCTGCCAGAGACTGGGGAGGTATAGTTAATTGCCTGGTCATATTTTAGGTTAATTTTTATAAAATCTATACACTAAAAACAGTTTAGGTAACTACAGTTAAGTCATTGAAAATAAAACTGCAAATTTTAACAGGAGCTCTAATAGTAAAATTACTGGGCTCCCAATAGTGAAAATTAAGGAGAGAAGCAGCAATATTCATGATATTAGAATGAACAGGCTGCCCAGGCAATGGGGGAGTCACCACCCCTGAAAGTGTACGAAAAACTTGCGGAAGTGGCACCTGAGGACGTGGCTGAGGGGGGATGTGATGGTGGGGGCTGCTGGGTGGACTCGATGGCATCAGAGGTCTTTTCCAACCTTAACAATTCCCCAGGGCAAAGCTCCATCCCAGACACCTGCCCAGAGCCCGGGCTTTGTTTCACAGTGGGAAATCCCTCACGGCAAAAAGGGCTGGGATCAATAAAGTGATTCCATAGGAATGGTGGCTGGCCTGTATTCACACTGCCCCACTTCCCGAGCCTCCCACTCTGCTGGCAGAGGCAGCAGACATTTCCTAGCAGAGATCTGAGAAATAATCCTATTACAACTTCTGCTCCTGCTACCCAATTAAGACTGTTACCAAAGTACAACGATGCTGTAATTGCAATTAAATGTGTGAACAAAGCTAAGATCACAGAGAGTCTCCCTGAAACGCCTCCTCGGGAGTTAAAGCCAAAAAGGCAGGCTGATCTTTCTCCTGTAGCTGAGTCAGAGGGAATATCGCATGTTCACCATGGACAGACACCAAGGGGCGTTTACCTAAAAATCATCAGACAGAAATTACTGCCTCACATCTCCTTTGACTGTATTGTTGGCACTAATTTATGTCATGCTGGATGAAGAAATGAGAGATGAATTGGTAAAAGCAAGGGGAGGAGGAGTCCGTGCTTTAGAGGCTCTGTGGAAGTCAGATCAAGCTTTGTTTCTGCAAGATTTTAACAGGTAACTGATTCAAAGTCTTATTTCCTCCTCCAATTGCTTTCACCACTTCAGAAAGTTCCCTCTGAAGGAGGGAGGGCAGGTGGGAGGGTTGGCAGCACTGGCCCTCCTCAGAACATCACATCCCTTTCAGAGTCTCTGAGGTGACTGTGGTGGGAGTGAGCCTGAGAAATCCCTCTGCAGATTTCAACTTACAAACACCAAGAGGTAGAGCATCGATTTATTCCTTTTATTTCCACCCTGCTCTCGGTGGAAACTCAAGCACCAGCTCGAGAGATGAAAAGTGCTGGGGGAAGCTCAAAGTTTTTCACACAGCTGGTTTCTTCTCCCTTCTGGATCAGATTTCCATAATTAATGCACACAACAAGTCTTGTGTGTGTCACTGGCAGAATCCATGTCTAAATGCAGATTTCAATTAATAAATTTAATAAATAATTTTTTTAAAGTTATAACTAACTAACTAACTAACTAAGTAGATAAATAAATGAGGTACTTTGTTGCTAGACCTTTTGATCGGTCTCCCTCTTCCAGAATACATTTTTCTGCTGTCAAAATAAATCATCTTAGAAAACAACCCCATTCTTTTCAGCAGAAATGCAAGTCTGTAATAGCATAAATGACATATCTCTGGATTGCTGCTTGCTTCAGAAAATAGATGTGCAAGAAAGAGGGGCTAATCCTCAAGAATTTATTTGTAGACAATCCATCAGGTGTAATACTGAAAACCCTCTATCAACATCCAACGTAAAGCAAGGCCTGACTGAAGCATATGTAATCAAAGTCTTTTTTAATAAAAAATTACTTTGCCTGAGAAGCCAGAAAGCCAAAACTCCAGCAGATTTCTACTTCTGGGGGGTGCCAAGATGTTTTTCTTTAATTGAAACAGATGAAGATTTTTGTTAAGCTTTTACATCCTTCAGAAAGCCTCTGTGGCTGTCACCAATGTTATCTTTTGATCTAAGGCTTTGCAGTCAACATCTACAAGAATTTTTCTCCAGCAGCACACTTCTTAAATGATTTGACTTTTTTTTTTCTATATTGGCAATATGTACTTTCACAGGAAAAGCAAGGAACAGTGCTTGTCATTTCCTTGTGTCTCTGTTTGCCACGTGTTACCCCATGATGGGATCTAAAATACTTAAAGAAGGTTTGTGGAGGGAAAAGGTGACTTCCATTATTAAGTTTGTGTGAATATTTCTCTAGCATTAGTCCAAATGATGTAAATGGGAAAAAACAGTGGGCAAGAGATTTTTTTGTTCAGGAATTGAAGAATTTCTGGGGTTTTATTTACTTATTTTATTTATTTATTTATTTATTCTGGTGTCTATTTACAGGATGTTCAAAAGTCAAAAAGGTTCCCGTTAATATTTACGTAGGTGACCAGCACATGATATTGGACTAATTCAATTAAACAATTATGTGCACTAGATAGAGAAGCTTTTATGAAACTATTTAGTACTGTCAAGCAGTTTTAATTCCTGAATGGGAAGGTGATGGGGGGAAGGGGATGCCTTTGCAAATGGTTGGGATAAAGTCACAGGAGGTGGAATGTGTTGTCAAATCAGCCATTTTATTTATCTTACAAAGCAGTGCCTGCCAAAGAGTAACACATGGACAAGGCAACCAATACTGAATTTGTGGAAGAAAACAATTGTTCAACTGTACCTACATTGCTAATGGAGCAAATTTAGGTGTTCTTGCTACAGAATCCCAGAATCACTGAGGTTGGAAAGCCCTCCCAGACCAGAGAGTCCAAGCTGTGCCCAGTGCCCACCTTGTCCCCAGCCCAGAGCACTGAGTGCCCCTCCAGGCCTTCCTGGGACACCTCCAGGAATCTGGACTCCCAAGATTTCCTTGGGCAGCCCTGCCAAGGCCTGAGCACCCTTTCCAGGAAGAAATTCCTCCTGGTGCCCACCCTGCCCCTCCCCTGGCCCAGCCTGAGGCCGTTCCCTCTCCTCCTGTCCCTGTTCCCTGGGAGCAGAGCCCGACCCCCCTGAGCCCCCTCCTGTCAGGGAGTTGTGCAGAGCCACAAGGTCCCCCCTGAGCCTCCTTTGCTCCAGGCTGAGCCCCTTCCCAGCTCCCTCAGCTTAACCCTAAACTCAACTCTAAAATTAACCCTAAGGTCTCTTGTCTTAAAACTTAGGAATTAAAGACTTGTATAGGTTACTTCACCTGTGTAAAACCCTATTACATTATGAAGAAAAAGTGAATAATTTGGGTATTCCCAGAAATAAGTTGTATTTGTTTGTTTGCTTTTTCTTTTGGTTGTTGGTTGGTTTTCTTTTGTTTTGCTGAGCTTTTTAGCCTCTCAGCAGTGTTATCCTTGTATTTTTATCCAACTAGGAACACCAAATGGTTTATAAAAGAGTCTTGTTGTTTTCAGGCAAGTATTTTATTCAGTACCAGAGTGGAGATTGCTTAGCTTGGCTGTTCATATCCTGAAATGATTTAAGTGGCCCTCAAGATCTGTTAAGAGCAATGCATTTGATTAAATTAGCCAACAACAATTAATTGCTTCTAACACCCTAAGTTGCCCAAGATATCAGAACAAAGGGAGTTCC
>VYXG01004684.1:79256-153292 GCA_013397235.1 Lanius ludovicianus
AAACTTAGGAATTAAAGACTTGTATATGTATAGGTTACTTTGTAAAACCCTATTACATTATGAAGAAAAAGTGAATAATTTGGGTCTCAGTATTCCCAGAAATAAGTTGTATTTGTTTGTTTGCTTTTTCTTTTGGTTGTTGGTTGGTTTTCTTTTGTTTTGCTGAGCTTTTTAGCCTTTCAGCAGTGTTATCCTTGTATTTTTATCCAACTAGGAACACCAAATGGTTTATAAAAGAGTCTTGTTGTTTTCAGGCAAGTATTTTATTCAGTACCAGAGTGGAGATTGCTTAGCTTGGCTGTTCATATCCTGAAATGATTTAAGTGGCCCTCAAGATCTGTTAAGAGCAATGCATTTGATTAAATTAGCCAACAACAATTAATTGCTTCTAACACCCTAAGTTGCCCAAGATATCAGAACAAAGGGAGTTCCTGTGGTCAGTTCCCACTCTGCTGTGCTGAAAGGACCTTTTCCTTTATTTGTCATTATGAATTGCATGAAATGATTTCTACTGAGTATCAAGGAGGACTTTGTTCAGAATGAGAAGCTTGGAATGTCTGCAGCAGATGATCAGTTACTTTATCTTCACATTTTTCAGAACAAAAGTAATTCTCTTGTTCATGCAGTTCAATAAGGGACTGGATATAAGGAACCAAGATATGCATTAAAAAAGCATAGAGCCACTACAAAATTTAAAATTATTTGACTGCAAGGGACTATTTTAAGTTACTTGCTTTTTTCTTTATATTTTAGGAAAATGCAGTTTAGGGGTTTTTTTTCAGTGTATTTTAAAGACACATGAAAGAGAGAGAGGTGAAGATAAATCCAGAAAGTCCAAATGAAAAAGTGTTGAGTAGGAGGAAATCCTTCTCTCTTAGATAATTGCAGGGACATTGAGAGTTCCCTGTTCAGAGCCCTGGGATGGGAATCACAGATCTGTGTAAGACCAGAGATTCAGAGTCTGCAGGAAGGTCTTGGGGAAAGAAGTTTCTCTAAATCTCCACGTTTGGTGCCACACAGATTTGCATGCATTTATTTGCAAGAATGGCCTTTACTACACTGCAGTAGCGGTGGATTCTTTTAATTTAAGGCAACTATCAATTGCTTTAGAAGGTCCCAGGTAATTTAGGTGGAAAAAATCCCTGCTGTGAGTAAAGCACAGAGAAAATATCATCACCACCCTGTCAAGGGAGGGGCTTTTTCCACTCTGCTCAGGCCAGGACTTGGACCTGATGATCCCTGTGGGTCCCTTACAGCTCAGGATATTCTGTGAGTCTACAATTCTCTGATTCTAATAATAAACCTGTTTACTGGTGCTTTTAAAACATGCTATAGAAAAATACAATTAAAACAATTGGACCGTGTAATTCCAAACACTGGGATTCTGGAAAATAAAAATACCCTGCTCATCATCTGTGGTTTAAAACTGTGTGATACTATCAAAACATGTCTAATGGGAATATTTAACATATATATATATATATATACATCTATCTCATCTAGAATCACAGCATCATTAAGGTCGGAAAAGACTTCCAAGATCATCAACTCCAACCTTTGACCAAATCTCCCTGTGTCCACTAAATTCCATCACAAAGTCTGCTCGTGTTTTGAACACTTCCAGAGATGGTTGCTGCACCTCTGTCCTGGGCAGCCCCTTCCAATGCCTGACCTGTGTTTCAGTGGAGGATTTTTTCCTAATATCCAATCTGAAAGTCCCCTGGCACAACTTGAAGCAGTTTTTGAAATCATGCTAAATGATTTTTCTGAGTTCATGCTAAATTAAATATGCTTGCTGAAATTTAAACAAAAAAAGGCTTTTAAATTGCATTTAAAGATGCAAACTAGTGATAATCTAGGAACCTGAAAAAGAATAGAACTTGAGACTCTCTGCAGAAACTTGAACATGAGAGTTCTTCCCTCTGCTAACCAGAGGCTCTGATTTCCTACAGTCCAACTCCAGTTATTAGAGCTGTTCTCACTTAAAGCTGTTCACTCCAAGTGGTGTCAGAAGCTGCTACAAGGTGTAAGTTACACAGGGTTCTGCTGGTGCCTGCTGTAGCTCCAAAGGACGAGCAAAGACTCCTAAATGGAAAACTGCCACTATTTTACATATCTAGGCTTATCCCAGGAGCACAATGCCTGTAGAAGCACAAGTCCATTTATTGATTAGCAGTGGAATCAAAGAGATGGCAGGCACAGTGCTTTGAAAATCACCATGGAGTGCTAAATATATTCTGAATTTCGGCCAAGATGGGAGTTGGAAGCAAATCCTCATTGCCAGATATCTTGACAGGGTCAGGAACGTTCCATATGGAATTCTAGACACACATAGTAATGAATACACAGGTTTTTTCCCCCTGTACTGGAATCTAAATTCTGTTTCATTCTCCTGTTGTTTCCATAACAACATGAAATGAAGTACAACTGAACGGTTTGTGTGAGGGTATGTGGAAGGGGAGCAGATGCTCCTTTAGGGGCAGCTGGTCAAGGGCCTTTTCCAAGCCAAAAAAAAGAGGAAATAGTTAAATCAGGAAGCCATAAACAAAGGACACAAACCTGACTGACAAGTAAGGGAGCTGGTGATGAGAACCAACTGATGAGGGCATGTGAAAGGGTTCATTTCAGTGAGGTTATCTGCTCAAGGACCTGGGAAATTGAGAGTCTAAGGGCAAAAGGTAGAAACCAGGAAAAAAAGAGGCACAGAAAAATCACAAAGGCACAGATCTGGAGAACAACGGCAAGGAAAAAGCTGTCCACTCACCCTTAGTGCTGGACTATGGGGAAACAACAAGGAGGTCAACCTGGATATTGGGAAGAACTCCTTCCCTGTGAGGGTGAGGATGGGGCAGCCACAGCTTCAGAGTGCCCAAGAGAAGCTGTGGCTGCCCCATCCCTGGAAGTGGCATGTGGGGCTCTCTGGCACGTGGGATTTGCTACACTGGCTCACTTTCACAGCAGGTGTTTAAAGATTTGTATATTTATTTGTGTGAAGGATAAAATGCCATCTTTTTATCCAGACACCAAACGGTCTCTAAATTTTAACTCTGTGTTAATGCCTGTGGCAGTGCATACGACACAAATCCTTTATTTGTGATACTGAACACTGAAGACATGCAGAGGAAAGGGCAGGAGAAAAAGAAATGCACTCATTCTACTTTTCTCAAGCCTGTGCTTTTATTAACTACAGCCTCGTGAAATGTTCTCTTTCAAAAGTATACTAAAGGTATTAGATGTAGGGGAAAGTGTACAAAAGGAACAGGAATATTAATCCTGTTAACAGGATGTTAATCCCTCCATGTGCTGAGAAAACACAATTACCAGATTACAATAGAAATAATTACTGAAGGTTCCAGCATTACTAAGGCAGCATTTTATGATTTTCTTTCCTACAAAAAGCCAGAAGGGTCCCAGTTGAATCCCAAGTGTTATTCATCTTAAGGCAAGTACTGTAAGAACATTACATGCAGGTACCCACCGAAGCAATGAGATTTCAAAATGTCCTTCAGACATCCTTAGTGGGGAAAAGTTGATTTCTCTGCAAGACTCTTAAATCACAGAACCATCAGTTTGGCACTTAAAGAATGGGCAGGCACAATTATTCATTACATCCAAAACATCTTAGTTTCTTTACATCAGATATACTACAGCTTTGGAGAGAATACAACTTCCTGCTGTGTTTGAAAATCTCCTTTCTTGCCATTCATTTCCCTGATCATTTATTTCGTTTTTCAGTAATGAGAAAGATAGAGGCAACAGCATTCCCTAGAACTTAAAAATCTCATCCCACAGCCTGACCCTGTGTGCACTTGAAAACTGGAACACTGACATAAAAACTCCTTCTGAAATAAGAAAGGCTCTTTTCCCCCTTTGCTCAGGTTTTCCTCTCCAGTGTGCAACTGCTTGTGCAGATAGCCCAGGAAATCACTGTGCACTCAGTTCAGGTATCAGAGCCTGCAGCCTGAATGATTTAGTGCAAGCTTAAACTCAGCTAAAACTCTGCTCAGAGGAAAGAATTTCTGATGTTTCAAGTCCACTACCCCTGATTTTTCACAGGGCCAATATTTGGATAACTTCATATTGATTGGAAGCAAAAGGACGTCCTTAACACAAAGGATGAAAGTCACCCTCAATTTATAACCTAAGTAGATAAGGTCTTAAAAATAATAGCTCTTGACATTATTTCATTATGGATAAAACATCCTGTTTATTGATCATAGCCTATTTATTTCAGGACTATTTGCTTTCAGATGTTTGGGGCAGAGGTCTGGAACAGCGATTCCCTATTTCTAATCATTGTTGCACCACAGTAGTCATGACAACTGCACAACTTACAGCAGTGCCTTCCATCCAATAGTTGTAAAGTTATAGTAAATTAGTTTATTGGACTGTTTAATAAACAGGCCATTTTCCTGGTCGGATGAGGAGAAAGCAATGTTATTACAAAGAAAATCAAAGCAAAGTAAAGATAACGACCAAGACATGATTTTTTTCCCCTCTAGACACACCACCAGACTAAGCACTAAGGAAAAGTCAGATTGACACAACAAGAAATGGGCAAGAGAATGTGAGAAAGAATGAATTTCATATAGAAATCTGGGGCAGAACCACAGGCACTCATAAAGAATATCCTAAAGCTCTGGACTTTGAGCTTTATACGTATTAATTGATATACCACCACAATTAACATTAAATCTCACCCTGTCTTCCCAAGCACAGTTGCAGCTAACGCTGCTCTACAGTTTGTTGAGTATTTAAGGAACACTAACAACTGGGAGAGTAGATAAGTGTTACACTTCTAAATAGTTTATGTTCCTATTAATCCGCCCGACTGTTGAACATAATAAATCTAGGTTCCTTTTCCTTGCAGGAGATAAAGCAGTTCTCTCTCTTCTGCCAGAGGATGCCCGTTCTGTAAATTCACCAATGAACACTGAAGAGCTGCAAATTGTTATTCCTTATCTAAAATGAAGCCAATTTCACCCCCTGTTACTTCCCTGTTGCTGCAGCAACAGAGGAAATTATGAGTGCTCATAAATAGACTGTCCTTGTCTAGAGCTTGATTCTAGAGGCTAACACATGACTTAGTTGCCTTTCCTCCCCTGTAACTGGTAATTTAACAATATATTTTATTTCAGATATTTATTTCAATATCTTTTATTCATCTTTGGGAGATTGGTCTTCAGAAGTTGTACCTCTAATTTTACTTTGTATGCTGATCTTTCCCATGTGTGTATTTCCAAAGCCTGTATCAGCCTTTATTTACACAAAGTGTAAATAAATTGTCTATATTTCCATCACTGAATTTTCTTCCTGTGAGTTATGCTTCCTGTACTCATTGCAATAATGTCTTTAAGATAATTACCTTTTAAATCCAGAACGACAAGGGAAAATAAACCAAAATAGATTGACAACCCAATTGGGCCAATACTACAAAATATGCTTAGGAACATTTATTTGAAGAAAAGTAATTTCAATTATAATATATCTGACACTCTTCCTTGAGTTTTTAAATGCATTTGACAATGGAAATATTTGATTTTGAGGAGGTTTATGGAAAATTGTTGAAAATATTCCTGCTAATATTTATTTAGAGGACTGAGCAAGCTGGTCTAGTGGAAGGCGTCCCTGCCCAGAGCAGGGGCTTGGGAAAAGGTGATCTTCAAGGTCCCTTTCAACCCAAACCATTTTAAGGTTGTGAGATACTTCAGGCAGATGACTTAAATGCCGTTTTGGAGTGTCATTCAGCAATAAGTCTGAGTGTCATAAGTAGGAAAGGGTCTTGCAGCAGAATTAGAGACTTAATTTCCCCTTCCAGCAGCATTTCACAGGCAGCTGGATAAAGCAAGAACACAAACTCTGAATAGCTGAGGGATCTTTCCACACGACGAACATTCTCTATGAAAACAAACTGGTTTAGTTCTTGCAAAATAAATGAAGCCTTTTGCACTTAAAAATGGTAGATCAGAGTTGTGCTGATGGGAAGCCTTCAGCACCTTGACTTCTTTGGTCTGGGCAGCTGTGTTGTTGTCAGGACAGACCCCTGATGCCAAGCTCAGCCATTTCCATCTCCTTTCAGCTGTGCCAGCCATTTCACTGAAATACATTCCCTATATTGTTTATCACCAATTTGAATTAGGTTTAAAGCAGCCCAGACACTGCAGTTCACAGCCTTTTACCAAGGTAACATTTTCTGTGATGGTTTCATAAAGTAAATCAAAACTGGTGCTCCCAAATGCCTGAAAGACTTACAGGAATAGCATATATTTGAAAAAAAATGGCACTTCTTTTGTGTTTTTAATGAACCTCAAGCATCTGAATTGAGTAAATAAAAGTATTATGGAATTAGAATGACAAGATTTTTCACTCATTTGCATCTGTATTGTTTTCAGCTGCATGTTTGCAAGTCACATTTGGGGAATGATGCCAATACTGAAATAGCCTGAAGAACATTTTTGGCTCGATCTCAGTGTGTAAAAATCCATGGAGCATTTTTGTAGACTAAATTGTCTCTTACAAAACCCAGTAACACAGCAACTGAAGAAATGAAGAAATATTTGAAAACCCATCAGCAAGGTTTCTTACACGAGTATGCTATGGCATATCATCCCATAACCCTTTACAATGGAAGTAAAATATTCAAACATAAAAGCAGAGCTGCTTGATGCCCGTTGTTCACTGTTAATTTGCAATATGTATCATGATTGCACAAACACCTGTGCTAAATATCTTTGTGCTGGCAGTACCTGAGAGCATGTACAGGGTTCAATTCCACTCACACCATCGAATTCCCTGCTATGTATTAGTTGATATACCACCACATATTCAAAATATTCAAAATATATTCACCACCCCATATTCAAAATATTCTCCATTGTTTTTCACCTGTTCATTTCAAAGCTGACAAAGTTCCTTTCTGCTTATATGCCAGGGTAAATATAGAGCTTTTTTGACACCATTTCCATATATCAGACATTGAATAGTTTAATCAGCACATCTATAAAGAACCAGCTGCTAAAATGGCCAAAGGGAAAAAAAAATCTTGGTTATCGTAATCCACCACTACTTTTGAGCTGTGTTTTGAGAGTTTTGCTGCTGTAACTCTCAAACTGCTTTATTGGCTGCTACTGCTTGAATTCTAAGATGATTTTGTCAGAGCTGGGTGATGCTCTCCAGTGCTGCCACTCCAGCCAACCCTGCCCATCTTGCTGGGAGCTTCCCTGCAGCACAAGCAGGCATCCTGTGCTGCCTGGTCTGCTCAGTGCTGCCTTTCCAACACCCATCTGCAAGTTAACCCTGGGGTAAAACTCATCCTGCATGTTTTTGGGACAGCACCATTAAAATTTAGTGTCCTGCACTCCATGTCTTTAGAGTGTTCTGCTTCCTTTTGGAAGAAAAAAAAATCATAGCACCTGCTTTTGCCTCCTGAATTTTGACATAAATTTGTACTCTAAACTTTGTCTGTAACCAAGATCCCACAGGGTGGAAAAAGACTTGCTGTTGGAGCAACCTGGGACAGTGAGAGATGTCCCTGCCTAAGGCAGAGGAACCAGATCAGGTGTAAGGTCTCTTCCAATCCAAACCACTGTGGAATTCTGTGATTTGGTGACTCTGACTGTATTTCTTACAGCTTGGGCATGATTTAGTTTATAAACCACAAGTTCTTATTTTCAAAGTCTTTTCACCATCCCACCAAGCTTGGATGGAAGCAGGTGGTGCCGTCTGCCCTGAATTGCATTTTGTCCTCAGAAGAGGGTTTAACAGTGGTAACTATTTTAATTTAGCTTAGAGTGTTTAGCATCTGCTTGAAGTCCTGTAACAAGTGATTCCTGAGTAACATCTCATTAGTTATAGGGGATTGAACAATGATAAACATGCTAGTTAGGAGAAATAATTCAATTGGTTTCTGTTCACACGATAACATTTATAGTGAAACTTCTGTTAGGACTTGGGCTTTCACGATCCTTGTGTGCCCCTTGCAACTTGGGATAGTCTTTGATTCTGTGTTTCTATGTCTTTCAGCAAAAGGGATCTGAAAAGGACAGAGTTTTACATCCTCAGTGTAAATTATATCACTGGATGAAAAGGATTGGATCTCTATTTTTTTCTATTTTTTTCCTTGTAGATTTCATTTCTCTTGATTATGGAGTTCTGGGAAGATTTTCAAAACACCTAGATGACCAAAAGGAAGTCATATTGGCTGATTACTGAAATATTGATGCTTCTGAACATCTAACTTTACATCACTGGATGAAAAGGATTGGATCTCTTTTTTTTTTCTATTTTTTTTTTCCTTGTAGAGTTCATTTCTCTTGATTACAGAGTTCTGGGAAGATTTTCAAAACACCTAGATGACCAAAAGGAAGTCATATTGGCTGATTACTGAAATATTGATGCTTCTGAACATCTGACTTTCTTTTATTTTAACTGACACTTTAATCAAGAAAAAAAACCCAGTAAGAAACTATAAACATAATGAGATTTAATCTTAACCATTAATCCCAGAGCAAGTAGTTAGGTTGTATTAAAACATCTCATCATAAGGAATTTGATTCTATTACCATGAGCAGCAGCACGACAGGGAAATCAGCAAAAATAACTTCTAGAACTGATGAAAAAAATTCGAAGATAAAAGTATGTTGACTAATGAGATGAATGAATTAATTCAAACTGTATAATCAATGGGATGACACTCGCCTCTCTCCTCTCTGTTATGTGATATGGCAAACTCAGCACCTGGGGGAATTTGAAGTGCACAGGAAAACAGATGCAGTGTGTAAGAAGTGCGCTCGTGCCACATCCACAAACTGTGATTTCATAGGGAAGGCACTTTCAAAATTATGGAAAAGACTCTTTTGCATTTCCAAACCCTTGCTTGCTCTTTTAGCAACAGCAATTCTCCTGGATGGAAAACAGTCACAGATCAGCAAGTGAAGTTTTGGGAGGATTTTGACTCTAAAGCTCTGCCTGACAGAGGTTCCCTTCACACTTTGGTCGACAGGATGCTGCTCAATGCAAGTCAAACCCAATGATCTTGGAGGTCTTTTCCCATCATGATTCTGTGATTCCATGAACTTCACACAAAAGGTTCAGACTCCACAACAGTGCTTGTTAAAAATAGGTAAGCTCTGGGTCTTATCTCCTTCTGTTTCCTAATTGTGCAATAGGTTTAGTTGATTTCGTGTCACTCTTTGGATTTCATAGCCTGATTCTTACCATATCCTAAATACAATTTATGTTAAATTTACAGCCTTTTGTTTTTGCCAGAATGGCCTAATATTATATTAATACAGAGCCACATCCTGTAATCAAACCCCACAAATGCTGTAATATCTCTAATCAAATGAAAAGTGCAGAAGGAGAACAGGTTAGCAGGTGGAATTTGAACCATGTTGGCTTTTAACTCAGGGAAACCACAGCAAAATGAGGTCAAGACAGCAGAGTCCTCTTTGTCCTGAAGAGTTAGATGTCCTTCACAACAATGTATAGAATGATGAGCCACAAATATAAAATACAGTAGTGTTGGGTGAAACAACCAAACCTATTCTCACAAAATGAGAACTGGAGTTCTGGAAAATTCTCTCATCTCTTCACCAGGTTTTCCCCTGTTTGGGTCTCCTCATATGCGACTCAAAATCACTGAGTTGCATTTAAATTCACGTCTTGACTCCAACCACCAACTTAGCTGGTAAATGCAAATTATTTTAAGGATATGCACAACTTTGGAGACACAATTATGTATGTAAGTTTTTGTGATGTGTTCATTGCATTTGTCTGGAGAAGAAAAACAAATTGTGGAGAGGAACAGCCACAGCACGTGTTCCTTTCCTTTCATTTACCTGTCCAATGTTTGGCTTTCCACGGCAAAGAATTCTGATTAACAACATAAACACGGAGCTTTTATACAGTTCTATTTACTGATGAAAGAAAACATGCTAAGGTGCAGTGAAAGCAAACACTAAATGCCTATTGTGAAACTCTGATTTTGCAGTTGCTTTGTGTCAGCCTTGTGAAAATCCCTCTTAAATTGGCACCAAGAGTCCCTGTTAAGATTTGTCTCATAAACCGTAGGTGAAACCTGCTGATAACACTGGAACTGTAAAAGAGTCTTAGTAAGAACTCTAAAAACTACATTTTAACATGTCATGACCTACATGACAGAAACTTCTTTTTAATATGCCCAGGCATAAAAAACAAACAAACCAAAGAACAAAAAACCCCAAAACAAACAACACAACTAAAATGTGAAATTAAGTTCACAAAAGGTTTTCCAAAGTGATTCTTTTATTCTCCCCACCGCTGTTGATCTTTAGTGACCTGTTACCTCTTACATGAAGATTTCAGTTAATTGCTAGCATTAGTTAAAAAGAAAAAAACTTTCCAGAAGATGAATGCAGTGTTATTTCAGCATATTTTGAAAATCTAGGGTTCTGTGAGGAAAAAAACCCTCTTAGAAGTACCATTCCTTTGAGACTGTGCTGGCTTATTCATCAAGGAGACAGAAAGGCAATATCATAAAATACCATGCAAGGGTGAAGATTGGGGTTTGGCACTGAGATTTATTATTACAGTAACAGAACTGGAAGGTTTTTCTTGTCCATACTCAGCATATCAACTGTCAGTGGATAAATAAGGAAGGTCCAGTTCAGGAGCTGGACAAGCAGTGAGCAGAGACACCTTTGCTAAAAGTACAGCATGATGGAAACACAATTTGGGATACTCAGAGGTCAGGAAAACAATGTGTGACTCCCTTCTGGTCATGGCAGAGTGGCCTTGGAGTGGCCACCCCGTCCTTACCACCAGGAATCACAACTATATACACACAAAATAAATAGATAGATAGATAGATAGATAGATAGATTAAAATAAAATCATATAAAATAAAATAAAATAAAATCATACAAAATCAAATCAAATCAAATTAAAATCTCTATACATACATATGGATTTACAAACAGACCCTGGCTATTAAAGAGCAAATTCCTTGCTTTGCTGTGGTTTTAGATGAGATGTGAAAAGCCTACATGGAAAAGCAGTGCAGTTTTAAAGACTGGAAATAGTGGCTGAGCTATCACAGATTTATCACATAAAACAGCAGCAGTGCTTGTAGCCTATGATCAAAAACCAAATGGCAGAGTAAGTTTATATTTTCTTTGATATTAAGTGTTTTCAGGTAGTGTATTTCTGTCTTGGGCTTAGTACTGGAAGCACGATGGAGTGAAAAGAAGTGGCAGAAAAAAAAGCTCAAGGGAAATGCTTTATTGCTTTAAGGAGAACTCTAACCTCCTTAGCTTTATTTCATTGTTTATCAGCACAGCTTCTGTCCCAAACACCAATGGTGGAAGCATTTTGTCAGACAGTTTCTGAAGGAAAAAATAAACAAGAGCTTATCCCCCATGGTGGTAATTCCTGGGTTGGCATCCCCAGCATCACGAGATATCTCAGAGACTCTATTGTTTTTAACAACTGAACTCACTTGCAGGATCCCAGAATCATTTAGGCTGGAAAAGCCATCCCAGATCAGAGTCCAAGCTGTGACTGATGCCCACCTTGCCCCCAGCCCAGAGCACTGAGTGCCACATCCAGGCCTTCCTTGGACACCTCCAGGAATATGGACTCCAAGATTTCCCTGGGCAGCCTCTTCCAAGGCCTGACCACCCTTTCCATGGAGAAATTCCTGCTGCTGTCTCCTGAGCCCCCCTGGGCCAGCTTGAGGCTGTTCCCCCTGGTCCTGTCCAACCCTCATCTGTTTCAGGTCCATGTGGGAAGATGGAAGGACCTTCATGACAAGAGCCTTAGGCCAAAGTGTCCACACCGCTCATTCCAGATATTCTTTGAGATAAAGAATATGCAAACATAATTTTTAAGAATTTCAGCACTCTAACAGAATATTTCAAAGCACAAATATGTGGGCTCTCTTCTCCCTGTTTCTGGACAGACTATTGTTTTCCTTGAGCCACTCTTCTGCTGGAATCTGCTGGGCCATCTGCTCGCTCTGGGATGAACCAAGAGCCCAGGAGGGCACCCAATATATCTCAGATATGAATGGGTCTCTGGAGTGATAGCTGTGATATTCTGCCTCCTGGGATTTCTCAGAATTTGGCTTTTGTCATGTTGTCAATTTAAGGCAACAAAAAATTAGGCGATGCTTACATAAATATTTACAGTACAGCTAAAGGGCATGCCAAGGTTGGGATACTGCGTGTTCTTTGCAGAGCATGGTTACATATATTCAAAATCATGGAAACTCACAATGGTTTGGGCTGGAAGGGTCCTTAAACCCCACCCAGTGCCCCCCCTACCATGGGCAGGGACACCTCCCACTGGCCCAGGGTGCTCCAAACCCCATCCAACCTGGCCTTGGACACTGTCAGGGATCCAGGGGCAGCCCCAGCTTCTCTGGGCACCCTGTGCCAGGGCCTGCCCACCCTTCCCAGTATCCCACGTAACCCTGCCCTCCAGAAGGAATGACATCCACATTTTCTTGTCCTGGTCAGTTTTGACTTTATCCATGACCACAAAGGCCATTTTTGGCAAGGAATACTCTTCTACATGTGAGACTCAAGAAAGAGGGGTTTGGGTGGGAGGCCATCCTGATCCACATCTCCTCTGAGCATTTCCCCTGTATCTCTTTCAAGAACTCTAGTGTGGTATGAATTTTGACGTTTATTCCAGATTGTTGAAGGGAGAGAGGACTGGGAAGCTTTGCATTTGTAGCTTTGCTGCATGCTGGAATATAATGCCACATTCCAAGTCCAATTTTTAATATTCTTTATGCCCTGTGGTAACTACAGCACACGTACAGAGTGGCAATTACAGGTACCTTTCCCTTTTTATGCCTATTTTAAAAACATAATTAATAACCAGATATACTCAGCAATTTTATAGCATGATTAGCTTTATTACTTCCCATTAAAAAAAAAAACAGGCTGCAAGAGTAGCAGAGGTGACCTGTCCCCCGTGACACTCAGACCCAGTGGCACTGCTGACTTGAGCCATGTGGAAATGCCCTGCCAAAGCAAATACCACGTTTTTAAGGTCTCTGCTACCAATCTGATGCAAAGCTTCACAAGGACAGTAAAAGCTGACAGCTAAGCCAGGCTTTCTGCAGCCCACGGGTGTGAGGGCTCCCTAATGATGTGTCAGCCCAGTGTTAGAGCTCAGGCTGCAGGAGCTTCATCTGCACAAAGGAAATGCAGCTCCCACAGTTCTGGTATAATTATGAATTTGGGATGCTGGTGTTGTTATGAGACTCATCCCAGAGCAAAATCTGTGGAATTCCATATCAGGGTTAAATAAGATGTGTATTGGAGAGAGGGATATAAACAGAAAGAGAAAGCAGAGGAGAATCCTGAGAAAATAGATTATCATTAATCCTATTTTTGGGGACAATAGCTGCTTTGTGTATCCCACACTTCATACTCTCCACCACCATTGCCCCTCAATACAAACTGTTCCAGGAAAGTGATAGAAAATTTCAAAAAAGAACCGTTTTCCAGCCATTTTGTGGGATTTTTACATCCAGTAGAGCTTTCAAGCATAGCTCAACCCAGAAGTGTGCTGGGCTCCTGCACTGCAGGGCTGGGCCATCCTGCAAGATATTGCTGCCAAACTGGGTGTGCTGTGAAATCAAGGATTTCATTTGATTGATAGGATGTAATCTAGACCTGCAACAGCTTAAATGCCTTTGAATTTTAACAACTTCATGTCAAAATGTTCTTTTTTTTTTTTAAGAGGGATTAAGAGAAGGAATATGAGAGAGCTTTGAAAGTGTTCATTCGTAATTCCTCTCCAGCTGGAGGGACAACCTCAGAAATTCAATTTGTGGCCTGAAATGGATATAAAAGAAGGAATTGCAGAATCACAGAGAATGGTTGAGGTTGAAGGGGACCTTCAGAGTTCATCTGGTCCTGCCTCCTCTCAAGCAGGGTCATTTAGAAACAGTTGCTCAGGAAACTTTCATGGATACATACAAAATTTTTAAAATGTGAGAAAAGGATTTTCTACCTTTTACATTTAGGTGCTTTTTGACAAATCAAGTAAAAGTTTGCTGAAATAACATGGATTAACTGATTAGGATGACATCTCCTTTCATCCTTGACTTCCCACTCAGCCCTGTGATCTCAGGGTATATGTTAAACTTCTGTGATATCGAAATGCATTTTAATCTGGAAAATCTAAAGAGGAAACCACACCTGAACTCCTGTTTGCTTAAACAGAATCTTGAAGAAAAGCCTGGAATGTAAACTTTGATATTACTGCTTCCAGCATCCCTTTTCCTCTGATGCCTTACTTTTAATTTGTTTATGTGTTTGCTGATACACCACCTAAACCTCAAAAAATGTGCTGAAAGCTCAGGTACTTTGGATAAAGTGAGCAAGGTATTTCTTGTTGCAATACTGCCTGTGAAACCAAGACCAGAAATGTAATTAAATTCATTATCTTCCCTAGCAAGTGCTAAAGTCCTTGGACAAGTGTCTTTCTCCAGAGGCAAGACTGCAAGGAATGAGAATGCCAGCAAAGGGAACTGCACCTTATGTCTTCACTTCCATTTTCTTTATTTTAATTTTGCTTTGTCTTCAAAATATCCGCATCTGACCTGAATTTCTGGGATCTGTAGGAAAATCTCAATTCCTGCTCTTTGAAGGAGCAGTGTTTGCCCTGTTTATAACCACAGCAAAGACATCCAGGCTTTCCTATTTGTTTTACATTATACCAAAGCTTAAAATCTAGTAGTAAGAAAAATAAATATATTATTAGAAAGTTTCAATACCCTCTTATTAGAATACCTCAACTACTCTCTTCCTCCCCAAATTTTTTTAAACAGTTAACAGATCTTTCCATTTTTTATCTATGACAAAAAATATATTGATATGATCAAAATTCTTTTTCTCCTTAAATATGTTTCACTAATGGATATAATGAATTACCTGAATAAAACTGCAGAGAATTTCACTGTTTTAGACATGACAGACTAAAGAGATTTTAAATTACTTGACACTTCTATCCATTGCTTTGTGCTAAACCACAAACCTTCCTTATACTCTGCTGGTCACGATCAAACAAAACCACAACACAGAAAATTTTTGGTGGAAGAAAAACATTCAGAAAGCTGAATTAGAGACATTTAAATGGCACAGTTTTGGTGGGTTTTTTTGGTTTTGTTTTTGTTTTTTTTTTTAGAATAAAAGCATTTATAATAAACTGAACTCTGCTTCAGTAAAATGATTAAAAAAAAGAATAATTTCACGATTACCAAGTATTTATCCTGGAAGTTTGATATTTTAAACCATGCCTGATGCTGCCTGAAAGAGGATGATTTAAAAGAGGTAAAGTGGCCCTTTCAAAGCGACTGGAAAATGCAGACCATTGCAAAGAGACTGAAGATTTTGCTTAATAAGATATTTGTTCCCCAAGAGTAAAGTTGAAATAAAATCAACCAAGGAGTAGAAAATGACATTTTTGTTCTGCTGGTGTTTTGTTTCTTTTGGTCCTGTGAAACAGGAGATTCTACAGATCCTGTCTAATCTTCGTTATCTTCCAAATATCTTGTATTTGTTCAGAGTTCCTAAATGTTCAGAAGGGGGGGGCAGGGAGCACAGACACCTAAAAAAATATGCCAAAGGCCTGGATCCCAATTTAATCTTCAGGGCTCTTCCCAAGGACCCGATGAATTTTGAAGCACTTACTTGTGAAATGTTGAACTGCATAAGCAAGAAAGTTATTGCTGTTTTAGGCAGAGACCGGTGGGAGTTTGCTTGGGAGAAATCTCCCTTTCCAGTTTGTCATTTCTAAGAAACATGACAAATTGGTGTCCTTCACTTTCACAGATGGGTTGGAATGATGATAATAAAAAGGAATTCTTGTTGTTTCTAACCGAGTCATTTGTGATATGTTCTGCTGTTGAGAAAATTGTATTCACTAGTGCCAAGATTTAATTTGATAAACATAAAGTAGCTGTTAATCCCTACCTGTTTCCTTGTCTTTGCCAGTACAGTTCTTGTGGAATTGACTTGGTGAACTTTTTCAAGCCATTAATAATTCATTCAAAGGAGGTTATAAATTACTGTCACTATGAATTTGATTTTGTCATGGTAAATGTTAAATTTTGTTTGAAGAGAAGTGGAATTCGTGATGAAAGGATTGAATTCTCCATCACTGAGGCTCCTGTTGTTTTCATCTACTTCATTTATTATTCAAAGTGTTTGACCTTAAAGAAAGACTGAGAATGCATTAGGTTCATCTTAGCATTGAGAAGATTTCAGAAATGTAATGGCATAAATCTCTTTCTGGGAAGGAAGAAATGAATGAAGGAAAGATTCTGTCGTAGGGACTGGAATGGTGATTCCAGCTGAGAGTCAGCTGTGAATAACTAACCCTGGGATCAACCCAGAAATAAAATTTGGGATTTAGCAGGGTGAGAATAGACCCCACAGTGACAGGAGTGATGAGTCACTGCTGCACACTTTCATTGTAATCAGGGACTCTTACATGGCTGGAAAAAAAAACAGTCAGGAGAGAGCAAAGAAAATACACAATTAATCGAAGATAGGCCAGGAAGGAATGCAAAACCTCAAATTACTGAGAGCAGAAAATATTAATAGCATGAATGGAGAGAGGATCAGTGAAAAAACTGAACTGGAAAAGGAAAGGAAAAAGTCAGTGTAAGACAGATTATAATTTTAAAAAAGAAATAAAAGAAGAATGCGGGGATTTGCACCCTCTTGCTGATTTGCTGGCTCTGTGGCACATAGAAATGAGGGTTTTTTTCTGAAAAGAACAATAATTTAATACAGGCAACAATTGACAAGACACGAAGAAAGGAAACAAGGCAAAACAACAGATCAGAGTAAAAGAATTTCACATCCTGAGTTCCTCTTTAAGTGGCTGGAATAAACACCTTTATCTACAGGTGAAGAATTGAACAAAATTCTCCCAGCTAAAAAGGATCTAATGGGTTCTTTTACTTTATGGATTCCCCAGCTGAACAGCCTAGAAAAATTTGGGTTTTTTTCCAAAACGAGAAAAGGAAAATGGAAAATAAAGTCAATTGATAGATGAGTTCTTAACAATCTTCCTTGCTTACTTAGAGAAAATCTGGTGGAGATTCATCAGTCTATTTCTAGGAATAACAAAATTGTTTGTTAGCACTCAGTAGTTTGTTCATATTTATGGGTGTGTGTGCAGAGATAGGTGCCATCAGCTGCAATAATTATGAAAAAGGGCTTTCAGGGTGGGGCTGTGAAGAGATTCTGGGTTCAGCAATTCAGGCATTTGCTGAAATCACTTCTAGAGGGTGCTGCCTGTCATTCATTTTTCACTCTGAACTGAAGACACTTCCCTCATTACTCATTAGTTAAATATAAGAAAAAAGAAAAAAAAACAAACCCAAAACAGCAGCACCAAGAAAAAAACAAACCAACCAAACAGAAAAGAAGTAACCTGGATTAAAAATAACACTTGGGATAAGCAGGGGGTTCTAACCTGGATCAGTTTGGTTCCTTGGTTTAGAGCAGTTTCTCAAAATTGCAGTAACACATTGGGGCAGCAAACAGGGACCTGAGCAGATCAGACTTGAGTTTACTGCTGCAGATTTCATCAAATTGCTTTTTCAGAAGAAAGGTTTGTATTCACATCCTTCAAAATAGCTGCCATGTAGGGCAGAGTAAATGACTTCTCTGTAAATCAACTGATTTTATTGTCTGCCAGAACAGGAGAATAATTTGATCCCCTCAAGTCGTGACTTTTTGTTAAAAGGTGGTGAAAAAAATCCCTCCAAGATACCCACTAAATCCATCCATTTTAAATCACTAAAAATTAGGCAGTCTTCAAACTGACAAGTTGTTTCCTCAGTCTAAGAATGATCTAAGACTTGGAAGGCTCTAAATCACAGAAACATGTAAGATTCCTGAAAATGTTCCAAAGGGACTTTAATGTCAGCGTTGTGAACGTGTCACTGTAACTGTTGCACTGTGCAGTGCTCTGAAAGGGCTTTATTCTCCCCTGAATCCTTGATCTGGGTTTTGCTTTTTCAGCAGCACAGCCCATTATATGGCTGCAATGTGGAACATGCCAGGATTATGTTACTTATTTTAAAATGAAGGAGACTAAATACAACGTTGTCAGATTTATTGATGAGCCCATTTTTTTTTATGTCTTACTGTCTTTTTATATGTGTACCTCAACAGCAAAGGAGGTTTCATTCCAAAGGGGAATTTAATTCCAGATGAATACTAGTTGTTATTATAATTTTTAAAGTCTTTTCTGTACAAAACACATGTAACACGGTGGCTGCCATGATACAGTCGAGGATTCTTTAAAATCCTTGAATGCAACCCAGTTGATGCCTCCTGGAGACAGTGGGTTTCACTGATTAATTGATTACTATATAAAAAAAAAAATCAGCATTTCTAAATTTATTGTCAATTAATTTTACTGTGTTTAAATTTCCTTCCACATTTCTTAGAGTAGAAAACTGGTGATGACATTTTTGGTTAGTTAGGCATAAGTTTGAACACAAATGAGGACAGGTAGATTTTTTTTTAGTTTTTCAACTTACATTATTTGTAAATGTTGTTTTTATTTTTTTTTAAATTTTATTTAATTTAATGATCTTTAATTTTTTACTTTCTTTCTCCTGTAGTGTTATGACACTGCCACGGAATTCCGCACTAACATCCAATTTTTCACCTGGGCTCATGAACACTGAGTCTTTCTCTAGAATAAATTATTACACCAAGTTTAGATAAAGTAAAGCTTAGACTGGGAATAGTTGATAGAACACATTTAAAGTGGCTTTTAAACTGCTTCTGGCCCAGCTTTTCCTCAGGAAAAGGGATGAAGGAAAGCTCTTCTGAGGCTGGTTTGGACTCTGAGCATGCCAAGAGTTATCCTGGAGGGCCCATGGCAATAAACACCTGCCCCTCAGGCCAAATGGGATCAGCCTGGCACAAAGAATTTCCCAAAGGCAGTTCAGATGTCTTGGCAGGGCAAAATTCATTCCTAATAAAAGAATAAAAAGGATTTAAATAGGCAAAGTGGCTTAAGGGGAATAACAGAGCTGGAGTGCTGCAAAGTAGAATGAGGATATTCCTTTTCCATGTTTCTGTCCTTCCTGAGTGCCCAGCACTTGGAAGCCAACCCAGGAGCCATCCTTGCTTCAGCCCCTGGCCCCAGCCATGCACCAATCCCTATGGAGAGATCCCAGAAGCATTTCAGGAACCCATCCAGCATCTTCTGCCTCTGCAGCCAGCCCTCCTGAGCAGCCAGAGGGGCCCAGAACTGGAGGTGGATTCCACTTGCCAGAGGACCCTCAGAGGGAGGGGAGGGATTCCATTCCTGGGGGTTGTGTTGGGTGGAAGTGCAAGAGGGGGAGGGTGACTCCATCCTGTCAGGAGGAGCCACTGCCATTCCTGGGCACTGCTGGTCCTCTCCTGGCAGCAAATTCCTGTTTGGAGTGCTGGTCTCCAGTGTCCTCTGCCCAGAGGGGCAGGGCTGGAATCTCCACTGCACTCAAAGCTCCACAGGCCCTTGAGGCAGTGCCCAGCAAGCATAAAAATGTCATAAATCACAGCACCTGGAATTGACAGTAAGATTTTCTATCCCTCTTTTCCACGTGCAAAAATCAAGCAAAAAAAAAAGCATTGTGACGCTGAAAATTAAAAATTTCTGCTGGTGGAGAAAGGAGAAACCCCATGCACACATTGAGCTAACCCCACCCTGCTCACTCTCCCTGTTTTTGGTCAGTGTGGAGTGGTTCATAACTGGACAAGGTACCCTCTGTAAGGAAACAGATTAATATTTTTTATTCAGAGAACTGGACCCATGGATAGGTTTGCTAACAATTGCCATCCCCCTGTGCAACCACCCCCATCATTTCAGCCTCAAAATGCGCTTGCAGAGGTTCAATTCATATTGTTTTTTCACTTCTGTGCAATGCAGTGTCCCTCTTCTTTCAGTCACTGTGATATTTGGGATTTTACACCATCTCAAGGAACATTTTCCACCAGCTTTTCCAAGAAAAATTCCTGAGATGTGAAACCTTGGGTTGGCTTTGACAGTAACTCCAAGGAGTTTCTGGCATCCAATCACCTGTAATTGCCATGTCACAAGTCACACATTGCATAGAATAAATAAAAATCTCCAGACATCTTTAAAACAACCAATCCTAAAAAAAAAAAAAAAAATAAAATAATATAAAATAAAAAATTCAATCTACTCCATTATTATATAGAAACAACTCCCCCCATTTTATTATTTATAAGACAACACATGAGAATTATTGCCTTGAAAATTCCAGCCTTTCAAAAAGAGCATGGTTGGGTTTTTTTAACCTGTAAAAGTGAGAAATGTGCCAAAAAGGCACCTCCCTTCCACTTTGTACCTATTTCCCCTGCGAGCTGGAAACAAACAAGGCAGCCATGGGGGAAACTGAGATTCCCAATTTGAATTTCAGAGACAAGTAGTTACTTACATTAAATAGCTTTCCCTTCTATTAGGCTGGATCTTCTACCAAGCAACATCACAGGAAAAGCTCCCACAAACCTTCTGCTTGAAAGGGTTTTTTAAAAGCTGGATTTTTGTAAGTCAATGGCTATCTTTGATTTATTTGAAAGGAAAACCAGGGTATTAATGTTTTAATCTTTAGCCTCATTATAACTAACATGTACTTGAAAAGACACACTAATTCCCAAAAGCAGAAATATGACATCTATTTTATTATTCATTCAGCAATATCTGCATTTTAGTAGCTATGCCAGTGAAGCATCATTATCAAAACCAGGTAAAATAACAAACACCATCTCCCTGACAAAATCCATCTCTTCCCACCTTCCTCTTCCTCCCTCCCTCTCCCCCAGTGAGTGTTGAGCCAGCTCAAGCGAGCCCAGTTAAATCAGATTATCACAATAATCTCTAACAATCTCCTTGACTGCTTGCATCATCTCTGGTCCAGCAACGGAGACAGGGGATTTTAATGAATGATAGTGCAAGTCACATAAAAACCTGAATACACCTACATAAAACCCCAAAATTCCTGTTCCAAAGGAGCTGGGATCCAGCTGACAAAACAATTGAAAGTGACTGGAGCCATTGTGGAAATTCATTGTACAACTGAAGTACTTTCAAGCACGAGAATACCTATTTGAATACACAGAGCTGACTTTTATGTCTCCATTCATTTGTTCTAGAAGTTACCAGAGTGTCAGACCAGTCTGCCCAATTGCCTGATTTCAATGACACTTTCCCTGCAGGTTCTGGGTGGGATTTCTGGGAAGAACAGCTTTCAGTGGGACCTCACTGGCAGGAAGGAGAGTTCCCATGGATGTGGCCTTCCTGAATGGATGTGCCTGCTTCAAAGCAACTGGGACAGACACCTGAATCCTGATTGAGGCTTTAATTACTGGACTATTGGCAGTCCTGGGAGCTTGTGTAAATTCAAGATATTTTTTTCTCCAAAAGACCCAAGTCCCAATTTAATGCAGACTGAGTATACTCCCAAACTTTGCATTTTCAGCCAGCTCAGCTATTAACTTCTAAAATTCCAGTTAATTCTCTTGTGGTTCAGCTCCAGTTCTCTGTTTACTCACTAGAGAGAGGAACATTCTGCAGAGACAAGGAGAGCAGCCATAGAACTTTGGAGTTATCATCAGAGAAGCTGCAGAGTTTCTCTCACAAACTCCTCCTAAAGGTCTGCAGGTTTGGGGTTTTTCTGGGTACACATTTTTACACAGACACCCTTTCACACTTACAGCCAAATACCTGGGGGGAAAGAGAACAAAGTAAAAGTTTATGGTATTAAACACATTATGCTTGAAATCAAATGTTTTTCTCTCAGCTGCACTGAGTAGTTGTGTTGCTTTTGTGTTGAATTAGGAATCCTCAAACTCTCCATCACTGAGACCCTTCGTATGAAACCAAAAGTTGCCAGAATCTGACACATTTCAGTTTTCATATTCATTCTGACAGGGCTGTGGGGATCAAAGTTAAGGTCACAGAAGCATCCAGGGAAGCTGGTACATGGATGGGGCTGGGGAGGGCTCAGGCACTTCCTTGGCAAGGGCAAACAGAACCCCCCAAGAAGGAAACAGAAACAACACCCCCATACTCTGGGACCACCTCCTTGTGCTCCTTAGTCCTGCTTTTACCACCATTGATCCAGCAACAAGAGCATCCAGGGATTCACATGAAAAGAGAGGTGGAAAAACCCGCCCAGACCTCGGTTTTTAGCTCACCTTTGAAGTTATATAATTTATCTTCCTTCTGTTACTACCAGATTTGCTTTTTTTTTTCTTTTTCCTCAATGCAGTCTTGAAAAAGGGGCTGCAAAATTACAAGTTTTCTGTTTCTACCTTGAACAACACTTAAGCACTGTCCATAATGGATCTTTCCATCTGCATCTTCATAGAAATTAAAGAATTTACTTACACAAAAAACTACCACAAAAAAAAAAAAGTGTGACCAAACTCCCAGGCAGTTTTTCCCAGACCAACATTTGTCCATTTATTCTTTTCAGTCTTCCAAGGAAACAGTTTATTTCCTTCCCTTAAAAATCTTCAATTTGAATTTCAGTGACTGTCAAGCTTAACAATTCCAAACATTTAAACCCAAAATGTTTGAAGGTCTTTTAATGATTTTTACTATTGAAAGCCAATACTTCAAAATTTTCTCCAGAAATAGTTTTAAAGAATAAGAATGATAGGAATATTTGAGCAACCACCAATGAAGTTGCTTATTCCAGAAGGGTAATATTTAGCTGAACTTCATAATTCTGACAGCAATTTCGACTCTTATTATCTAAAAGACAAATTTAATTTATTAAGAGAATCTCAGATAATGAAAGTAGTGTTTAACACAGCCCTGTATTATCCTATATTTGTTAGCTCTTCAACAATGCTATGCATTGTTCATACAATTACAAAAGTAATATTTTTATTTTACTAAGTTTTTAAAAAATCCCCAGCTTTGTTCCTACTTCTCAAATATGCTGTAGGATTTTACCTTTTGCACAAATTTTTATTCTATTCTTTTTAAATGATAAATTCTATATATACATTTTCTATGTAACATGGGGAAGAGGTAGAGCTTTAAACTTATGTTCTGAAGCTTCCAAAATACTGATTTTCTATAGAATGTCAAAAGAACTGTGAAATATCATTCACTTTGCTTTGACAGCTATGTGGAAGGATGTTTCATACTTTTTGATTTGTGACTCTTGAAATTCACTCAAAAGCCACAAATTACTGTGAACTGCACTATAAATAATCTAACTCATAGTCCATGTCTTCCAGACCTAAGTCATGCCCAGTCACAAACCATTCCCTGCATTTCCTCTCCAGTTTGCTGCACAAATTCATCCTGACAGACAAAATTGTTGCCCAAACACACAGGAATCTTCATTAGGGATAAATTCAAACATGAGGAAAAATAAAAGAACTCTTGACATAATGCTAAAAATGGTTCTTTAGAAACCTCTAGAAATATTTGTAGTCATTCAGCCTTTCTGTTTGAGTTAGCCAAAACTAATGTCCAAGTAACCACCTTAAATTGTTGTACCAGATTATTGTCACATGTCTCAGACCCATCTTATTGTCACTGTAATTTGATATGATGGAAAATAGATGGCAGGGGTGTCATCCCAACAAAAGGATTCGAGTTTTGCCACTGGCAAATTCAGTTCTGCTCTTGGTAAAAAAAGTCATCATTAATAACATTTGTTATTGCATTGCTGCCAAGAAATGAAGGTAAAGAGCCAGCCCTGTCCTTCAGAAATAGCCTGTACCAAGTTCCTGACAAAGCTGGGTAAGGAAGCTTGAAGCATGGAACAATTTGGGTTGGAAGGGACCTTAAAAAGCAGCTAATCCAGCCCCCTGCCATGGCAGGGACACCTCCCACTGCCCCAGGCTGCTCGAAGCCCCATCCAACCTGGTCTTGGGCACTGCCAGGGATCCAGGGGCAGCCGCAGCTTCTCTGGGCACCCTGTGCCAGGGCCTGCCCACCCTCCCAGGGAACAATTCCTGCCCAATATCCCAGCTAAGCCTCCTTCGGTGTCTGCTTCACCTTCACTTCAGACCTTTAAAGTTAAATACTTGTTTGAGTGATAAATTGATTCAATGTGTTATTTCAAACGATTTTTTCTTGTGCTACAGCTGCTACTCGTACACAGGTAAGTTATTTATGGACTTTGTACACTTGTACAGAGGTTTTACCCTGAAGTCTGCAGGAGAACTGAAGTTAAATCAAGCAGTAGTGATACTAAACCATTACATTCTTGTGGGATCTTTGAAGTCAAAGTATCCATGAATAGTTGGCTCATATTTCATATTTAGACCCTCTTTTTCATGTTTTTTCAATGGTAAAGAAACCCCAAACACAGACACAAACAGATGCAAAGTGAACATTAACTGTCCATGTATGATTGTTCCTAACCCCCTTTTTTTTTATTGTTGTTCTGATATTGATTCTTTTTCTTTCCATATTGAAGGGACATTATAATAACAGATGAACCAATAAAATTTGTTTATTATGTATAGCAGAAAGGAAATTGGAGCTCCTGCAGAAGGGCTGGGAGGATATTAAATTCTATAGAAAGTTGTAGTTGCTCTCCCACTATTGTTAAACGTGTTGTTAATTATCATGGATATTAAATCTTGGTGTCTATCAGTTTTTCACATGAATCCCCCCCCTTTTAAATAGTGATAAAACTCATCACAGTATTAAAAAAAAAAAAAAAAACAACTATACTGTGACCATAATTTTTGTTGGAATTCACCAGCAACTTTTCTCTCAAATGGAATTTAAAATACCCCAGCCTGAGTGGATTATGGATTTTCTTTCCCTGATTTCACATTTGCCCAAGAAAGGAGGACAAACAAAAGTGCTGAAAAGGAGTAAATTAGACTCTTCCTTAACCACTGATTTTTTTTTTTCCTACTTTAACTGATTTTGGGCTTGCTTGGAGGAGACTGTTTAGACCTTTCAATTCCCATTAAAATCCCTGCAGGAATATGGCTGGTGTCCCTTCAGTATTTCCAGAACCCCTGAGCAGTTTTTCTGATGGAGGCTCAGCATTTCCCCCCCAAACCACCATGAAAGTACAGTTAGAAAACCAGAGGAAACCTGCAAAGGGATTTTTTAGGGCTACAGAGTGATGGCATGAGAAGGATGCCCAGTGGGCTGTGCAGCTCTAAATGGGGATTTTTCTGCTTTGTTTTTCCTTTCTGGAAGGAACTGTTCAAGTCACAGGGGCTGCTTCAGACAAAATTAACTGTACAAAACACAATGAATAATTCTCCTGAGAGAAAGGTATCTCACTTTCTTTGGATGAACACAGTCTACTTATTTCTGTCTGTGGAGGGTAGTGAGCAAAGCCTGTTCCTTGGCTCGGACTCCTCAAATTAATTTTATCATTTGTGGTATTTACAAGTCTGCCCTTGGAATTTTTTTTTTTTTTTTTCTGCCAGAAATAAAAGGATGAAAGGATGAAAGACAAAGGAAGTTGGAAAGCAATGCAAGAGTACATGGGAATGGTCACTCCACCAAACACTGTGGTGGTTAATACTGTTTTTAACCTTTCACTCTCACAGGTTTTTGTCCAGCTGCTGCTTTCATCCAAATATTGCAGCTCCCATCAGCAAAAACCATGAGAAGCATCATCTGCATGTTGGAGCAGGGCTGTCCACATTCATAACTCACTCATACTAACTCAGTTCAATCACACTAATAAACCATGAAAACCTTAAAGGAAATCAACCTCTTTTTTTTATTTCCAATAGGAAACTAATTCCTAATCAAGAGTGCAGGGCAGAAGCCCTTCATTGATCGGTGCTCCACTGAGGAAACAATTACTCCTCTCCCAAGCAAAGGGTCATTTCACATAAAGAAGTGATGGGGAACAAATGCAGGGGAAGTAAAAGATGTAATTGGCAAATGGCTCCACTCTGTGAAATTGTTTAGCGCCGTAAATGACTTTGGTAAAATAATTCCCTCAGGTGGAACCTGTGGATGGCAGTGATAAAGGGTGACAGCATCTCACACACACTTTGGCAAGTCCCTGCCACCCTTGAGCTGCTGGGTGAGGAGGATGCAGAGGCACAAGCTCACAGGCAGGAGCTGAGGGAGAAAATCCCGTGTCATAAAACACAGGGGTGAAATTCTCTCTGTGCTTTGGGGTCACGAGGTGGGACTTGGACTATCAAAGCTCGGGTAAGGTCACCTGAGCTTCTAGTCAGTGAGCAAAACGTATATTCACTCTTTCCTGCCACGTGGGGCTTGCTTTTAAACTTTCAAAACATTGGTTCAAAAAGAAAAAAATGTTTTAAAATAATTTATTTTTTCCCGTGGCAAATGACACTGTACATCTCTACCAGATTCCTTCCAGCAGTGTCTGGTCTCTAAAATAATTTTCTAAAGAGGCAAACATTTCTTCAAGCAGAGCAGCAGCAGAGATAAAACCTCACTCACTCTCCCCAGAGCTTCTAAGTTTATTTCTCTAATTTCTGAAAAATTATTGACAGATATTTGCAGGTGATTGAATTTAAAACTTAAACCATATGATGATATTCGGTGTCTAAGAATTTTCCTGTATGGGTTCTATGAGAACAGAAGTTGTGCTTAAGATTTTGGAGCTCTGCTGTCTTATCTAAGCTGAGCATAGCAAGGACAGCCATATCCCAAGAGGCTGACTGAAAAATGGGATTAAAGTCCCTGTGAGCTTGATTTACTGCAATGATCTGAACACATTTTTAGATTTAAATGAGTGAAACACAATATAAAACCACACAAAAACATATACAGAGAGTTATTTTTCATAATTTTCAAAATTCAGCTGACCTTTATTAGAAAACAAATACGATTTGCTGTATTTTCTGTAGCTCCTCTCCCTAACTGAATTTACTGTGAAGTTCAGCTGTGAGGTAGATGCAAAAGACACAAATGTTATAAAGTGATCTTTCTGGTAACTGCATCTTCCCTGAACTTTGACTCCTAAATGATATGGAGAAATAACAAGCTGAAAAGAAGCAAACACCACAATTACATTTTCATTTGAGCATTTAGCCAGCTATTACAGATGGTCAGATGACTCCACTTCAGGCTCAAATCTGATTTCCAGAAGAAGACTGATTATGATTCAATTAACCCTGACATAGCCATAAGGTTTTTTTCCCCCCATAAATCAAAGCAGATCTAGTAGATAATTATGTTATTGTCAGCATACGATGGGCAAAAGCAGAAAGTTTTGATGACCAGAGTGGTGATTCATCCTGTGAACACCTTTAAACCATACTTTATATTATTATATATAATTTGTACACAATATGCAATGCAGTATCTTAGAATATCATGCATATTCATTGTATATAACTTATATTATTAGTTTTGAGAAGCACTGTTTCATTTTTCTGTGCCCAGTAAACTGAAATCCTGTAAAAAGCCAGAAAACTAATGTTCCATTTGTGGTTTGGCTAACAAAAAAATCCACCTCAAATGCAAATTTGCAAGAGCCTGACAAATAAGCCACTTCTGAAAAATATACTCTGCCTTAGAAGGCTTGTGCCTTTTCGTTTGGCTCCAATTGAACTTCCCCCTCATTAAACAATAATCTTTATGGTGAATTGAATAAAGATGAAAAAAGAAAGATTCTGAAAAGAATGCATAAGTAATTCTGGTTGCCTAGCTGTGGCAATGAATTCCTGTTTGTTTAGCCACTGAAGGGTGAATGCAACCCTTTGAGCAAATGGGAATTCATTATTCCAGTGACTGAGAAATGATCCACCTAAAGAACCTAATTGGTTCTACAACAGTGATTTCTTTCAAAGCAGTGTTTCCGGAAGAAACAACAAAAAGAAGACAGCTCTTTGACTAGCCCAGGGTCTGCAGGGGACGTTTGCCTTCCCATGTTTCAGCTTTAAAAAGAAAATGTCACACGTAGCCAGGACAAAGGAACAAAGAGCCAGTGTTTTAAAAGGTACAGAAATGGAGCAGGTCTTGCACGTCTTTCTTCAGCTCTAAAGCTGAGTTTCAATAAATATTAGTGCTTGCTTGTGACACTTTGAACTGTCAGTAAAAAAAAAATGCCTTACTGACCATGTTCAACTGCTTCCCAGGGTGTTCATTAGCAGCCAAAAAGCTGCTTGAATATTTTCCTATGCAAATGCGAAGTAAATCATCATTATTTACCAGAGTTACAGAATAAATGAATTAATATGCCCAGTTCTGCCTAAGCAAATAGAATACTGTCATTTACTTTCAACCTAATCAATTAGAATATGCAAAAAGGAAACTCAGATACACAGGTAGATAGAGACAGTTCTCATTTACATCCCAAGAGTTACGCTGCAAGAATAACAACCATGAGCTGATTGTTGAATTTGAGAGCAGAATCTTAAACGAGAATTTTTCTGGAGCCAAGGGGGGGTCAGAGAGGGATTTGATTGGGGTAATGGGTGGATATCTCTTGGCTTCGAAATGAGCTTCAGAACTGGCCCCACAGAGCCACAAATTTGTGTTGAGGCCAAAATCGGAGGGAAAACTTCCAGCCCTGTGCAGGCTTGAGAAGTGAATTTATACTATTTGCAGAATTGGGAGGAGTGATACAAAAAGAGTTAATGCATTCTTTCCTAGAATCCCAGAATCGCTGAGGTTGGAAAAGCCCTCCAGGACCATCGAGTCCAAGCTGTGCCTGGTGCCCACTGAGTGCCACGTCCAGGCCTTCCTTGGACACCTCCAGGGATGGGGACTCCAACACCTCTCTGGGCAGCCCCTGCCAAAGCCTGAGCACCCTTTCCAGGAAGAAATTCCTCCTGGTGCCCACCCTGCCCTCCCCTGGCCCAGCCTGAGGCCGTTCCCTCTTCTGCTGTCGATTTACAACATCGCTTTCAATGCGTGTCCAGTCCCCTGACAATCAAATTGATATTAAATACTCATATTGGAGCAGAAATCCCTCCATCCCTGTTATCCAGTGGAGATGTCAGCACAGCTGCAATACCCCAGAGCTACAGGAATCCCTTCTGTTTTCACAATGCCCTCAGTGCTTCCATCACAAAGTCAGCAAGAACAGAGCATGTCCGTGGCAAAAAAATCTAAAAATTATACAGCAGGACAGCAGGTTGGATTCCCTGATGCACACAAACACGTGCACGACAGGCCAAGTGAGGCCCTGCAAATCTGGCTCAGTTTAGACCAGCACCACAGAGCCACAAAACTCTTGTCTGGGCCACCCACATCCCACCTGCAAAAGTGCCAGGCCCTGGCTGGTGGCTCCATCGTTTCTCACAGTGCTTATACCCGGAGTACAAGTGTCCAAACAGCTCCTCAGACCCCCAGATGTGCTGATTCCACCCCTCCAAGGAGCTATTTTGTTCAATAATTCTGACCTTCTGTATTAACTTGCCAACACAAGCAAACAATGGCTTTGCTCCTCCCATAGCGACCAAATCTCTTTGATTTTCCCGTATTTAAATCCAATTATTCGTTGCTTCAGAGGTTCCTCCAACACTGTGGTCTCCTCCCTGAGGGTGTTACAGAAAGTGCAGATGAGCTCTGAACCAGAATAATTCAGTCAGCTGGAGATGGGCAGGTGGTATCAAGGTCTTGTCTAACGATATCTTGACAGCAGCAGTTCTGCCTAGAAGTTCACCAGCACTGAAACTTTTCAGTTTCCATCTGTTGCCTCAACGTTGCAGCAGGTCAAATGAGCAACTGAATGTGCAGTGATTACCATTGCCTTTAACTTCTATGGGCTGCACTTTGAGGCAGCTCTGTATCAATCCAGGGTTTCGGAGTAGTTGGAATCAACCACAGAATCCCAGAATGGTTTGGGCTGGAAGGGGACCTTGGAGATCATTTAGTTCCAAGCCCAATTATTTCCTTAGCAGAAGTGTTGGAAGCACAGAGTGAAATATCAGTGCTTACCTGCCTTGTTTTGCACTTGCATCTGTTTACACTCATTTGCAGGACTTGGAACTATTGCTCAGCTTTCTGGGATGATTAAATTACTCCTCTGGGAAGAGTTGAGCTTCAGCAGGCCAGTGGATCTGGTTCTTTGAGAAAAGACTTTGAAGCAATGTCCAAACCCAAGAGTTTGAACCTCTCTGCTTGTCTCTGCATCCTAATGTGTGTCCATAGCTGACCTGACTTGCACTGCAGGAGTCTGTCCCGGGGCATTGGACCAGGCAAGGATTCCCTACCCTTTGTAAATCCCATAATAGTGAAAAAAAAATTAACTACAGTTTTAATTTCTCTGTATTTCCACATGACATGGGGTATCTTCACATTTTGTTGTTATCAGACTAATTCTGGTCACTCAGTTCAACAAAGAGCTTAATCCTTGGCATGCAGCCTGGAATTTTCCAGGCTTTGGAAATATGTTTGGTGTTAGAATCCTGATCTCAGGATACCTACATCTAGTTTTGGATGTTATTGTGTAAATTTAAACAGTCATTTTCAGTGCCTCTCACTTTCCCTTCAGTGTCCTGATGACCATGAAATTCCCAAGCCTGTTCGAGATCCCCACACGATGGAAGCTCCATAAACAGGAAATACAATTAATAATGCACTCTTCTTTACTATGCATAACAAAAATGCTTCACAAACCTGACGCTGCCTCACACTCACCCAGCATTTAATTGGCACACAAAGTAAAATCCCAGCAGTGATTCATTAGGGTGCAACAGCGGCTGCTGATGGCACAGTCCCTTTTGTTGGAGCTAAATTGGAGTAAACAATCCAGCCCAAGTCCCTCCTGGACCTTGCATTAGCAGGGAGATGCTGAGTATCAGCTGTCCATCATGCAAACCCAGGCAGCTGGGCACAATTAGGCTTTCAAACAAACTGCAGTGAAATCACATTGCAGTGCAAACACATTATGCAGTCATTAGCACACTTACTCCGCCGAAATGTAATAAAGCAGCTCTGATTAGCAGGCTCTGATGCATTAAAAATCTTCTTTTTATTTAATGCTCTTTCCCAGAGTGGCGAGCAGTTGTACAAAGGAAATCATGGAACAACACGTTCAGCTTAGCACGGGATTGGGAGCAAGGGTTGTGCCTCAAGTGAGTCTCCAAAAAGTGTATCCAACTTTTATTGAGCACTTCAGATGCTTAAAAGACAAGTATTTTTCCAAAGGACTGAGCTCCTGGGGAGGTTAGTTGAAACTCTCTAATTGGTTTTGCCCTATAAACATAAGAGATGATTTCTGTTTACATTTGCAGAAGATTTTCTTTTACAAATGATGTTTTGAGTCTTCCTCCTCAAGGAACCAGTACATTTTCAGTCTCCATGGAAATAATCTTTCTAAAGTAAATGGGATGTGCCAAATATATCCCGAATTAGATAAAAAATTTCTAGCTTTTGTTCAACTGTTCCTGAAGGAAAATTCCACCTCCTTAAGAAAAAGATCCAAACCCTTGAATTGTCTTTAAAACAATGGTTGCACCATTAAGAAGGCACAGGAGTCAAGCTCTTCAAATGGTGCAATGCAGAGTGGCACAAGCAGTAAACAGAAAGATCCAAAATACCAGCTCTTGGAATAGCAGCTGGAAGAAACTGTCAGGAAAAAAAAAAAAAAAGGAAAATGAAGTATTATGCAACCCTGTTGCATTTTAAGGAGGACAAAATGGATCTTTTTCCTTTGCAAGTGTTGAAAACAAAATTTCCTAAAATGTGGCTTATGCCTTTCACCCAGCTATGAGAGCTGAGAAATTTAAAGCTTATACTCAGAAACACTATTGAAAAACTTGGAATTATAGAATGGTCTGAGATGGCAGGGACCTTAAAGCTCATCTCATTCCATCCCCTGCCATGAGCAAGGACACCTTCCACTAGCCCAGGTCACTCCAAGCACCATCCAAGCTGGCTTTGGACACTGCCAGGGGTGGGAATGGATCAATAAATAAACAAAAGAATGAATTCAGTAAGTTAGGAGGCACATTACCTGGAGGATAAGACTCAGCTTTAACAAAGGCAGATAAACCACAGTTTGGTGTTTGCTTGGGTGACGACTGGAAAGCACTGGCATTGCCACAAGGGTCACAGAAGTCCTCTGAGCTTCACAGATTGAGCAGTTTCACTGTCTAAAACTGGGGCCTGTGCCTACCTGCCATTTTAAATCATCAAATCAGTGCATAACATACTAAAGGAACACGTTAATTTATTTTTCCAAGGCTGTGTTCAGTTATCCACTGTGATGAACAAATGATTCCCACTGAACCACATTGGCTTTCAAGTATTTAAGCTCCAAAGTGATTAATTTCCAATGCTTATGTATGCAGTTGGGAAAAACAGATAAATAAACAATAAAAACATGGTTTAGGGAATGGAGTTTGAACTGGAAAAGAGTTTCCCTCCATCAGTGTTGGCTACAGACAGTTTGTGGGTGCTGATATGGTCCACGAGCAGGGCTGGGAGTCTTTCTGACAAAAAAGTTGTTTATAAATATAAACTCTGTTCTTTCACTAAGCTGCTCATGCTTATTAGGAGCATTAATTATCTACTGCTCCCCTAGAAATTGAAATTCACACAGATGTGATTATCTCTGAAGTTTACAGCCTGTTGATCCCTGTTCTGCAGAGACATTAATTATCAGGAACTGTCACAACAAGTCCAACTGGTGATACAGCTTATGCAGATTTCCTTCTCACTCTCTCCAAAGGACACAAAATTCCCCTCCTCCTACCTGGTTTTCCTCTTCAGATAACAGCACTAAGGGAAGAGAGAGGTTAAGTATGGAGCTTTTCCTGGAAGGGTTTATTTTGCAAATCCAAAGATAAAACTAAGTCCTTTTTTTGGCCTCTGAGACCATGCAAACAACAAGCTGTAAAACCATTTCAAAAGACAAAATCCCTGTTCCTGTAAGTGAGGAGCGATGTTTATCTCCAGTGTTTACACAATATATTGTCTGAGGTAATTGACTGTGTATTAATGGGGGTTTAGGGCTTCTTCTTTTCTAGGACATTAATTATTTTGTTAGAAAACATGTTCAGCCTTTAAAAAATTCACACTATTGTACTTTTCTCAAAGTGTCATCCTTATGTTCCCATAAGAGACCCCAAGGAGTTTATGACATTTATTACTTTGCAAATCTGTCCAACCTAAGACTCAAATCTGTTGCCATTTAAGACACATAAAAAGTGCTATTGATGTCTGTGTAATCAGGTCAGGTCCTACAAGTCTGGGTTTTTTTCTGTAGCTGTTTTCAGAAGATACATGAGGAGGACAGACTTGGTTGAAACACAGCATTCCAGTTTTTGAAATTTTATTTAGGACTCGATTTATCAAATAAAATTAGCTCAAGGAAGAAGAAAATCCTGGATATTTTTATTGGTTTGATCTTCAATCCTTTCTTCCCAAGTCATTCTTTCTCGTGGAGATCACCCCTGATTTCAGACCAGCTCTCCAGTGAGCACTGCAAAAACTTGATATTTCCAGAGTTTTGAGACACCAGGTTCTCCACAAGACTCCCAAAACACTGGGACCCATGTCCTGACGTTGGTTGCTTTATCTCATGGATCTAGATTCTTCCATACCTAACTCCAAGTCCAACTCTGGAGTCTGACCAAGGACTTCCCAATGTTAGGACTTCGTCCATGACTGCTCCCAAGTCCCAGACCAGAAGATATCAGTCCTGCAGCAAGGTACCTCAGTTCAGTCCTGGGTTTATGAAATTCCTGTGCTTGATTCAGGAAGATCTTGGGATGTTTGCTATATATTTCCATTCACAAACAATAATTAAATCTTTTGAAAACGAATTTGCTTTGCTGCAGATTTTCCTCTGGCAAGAGTTTGCCATCCAGTTGTGTTTGAAGCAGGGTTTCTCTGTCTCTTTCAAAGCTTAATGAACAGGTCGAGGAGGAAAACTAGAAGGAAAGTAAGGGATGTGTTTTAGATGAGGGAAGAGTGTAAGGCTACAAAAAAAGTCACTACAGTGTCAAATCAGATGGAAAATTTCATTTTATTCTGTTCTCTTAAAAAAAGTTTTATGACAGTGCCAAGATAACCTTGTTAAAAATATGTCATAGAATCACAAAATAGTTTGGGTTGGAAGGGACCTTTAAGGGTCTCATTCCAACCCTCCTGCAGTGAACAGGACAATCTTCCACTGGACCAGGGTGCTCAGAGCCCTGCTCCCACCTGACATTGAAAGGTTCCAGGGATGGGGCAGCCACAGCTTCTCTGGAAAAGCCCTTCCAAGGTTTTATCAACCTCATTATAAAGAACTTTCTCCTTATATCCAATCTTGTTTGACTGTCTTTTAGTGTCAGACCATTACCCCTTTCCTATTGCAGCATTCCCCTGGGTGACACCCCACCCTTCAGACGTGTCAGCCACAGCCTGGTGTCATCTGCAGACGTGCTGAGCAACTAATTCAGAATTTCACAAATGCCTTCACTACTACTTTAGACTGTGATTACTGTAAAAATTGCTTTACAGACAAAATTACATTTAGAAGAATCGATTTTTCCTCATGCAGTAATTTCTGCCTGTTCTTACCATCTTTGGGCCTGGTCTCCAAATAACCCTGTTGCCACATCAGTCTCAGCAGAACGGATTCTCTTCCTCTCCAGACCCTCCTCGTTGGGATTTATGATGTGTCTTCCATTCTTGGTGTTGGGGACAATGAGCAGAGCCATCACAGGCGCTCTCAGCAGGCCCTGCCTGGTTCTGCATGCTCATGTATTAATGTCAGAGCTCTCCTTCTCTTTTCCTCCTTTCTTTGTTTTATTCTTTCTCCTTGGGAAAAAAAACCAAACCCAACCAAACAAACAACCAAAAACCCCACCAAACAAACAAACAAACAAAAACAAAAACAAAAAACCCAAAGAAACCCCAAACCAACCAACCAACCAACTGAAAAAAAACCCCAAACAAAAGTCCCCCAAAACCCCCCAAAATCAAACAAAAACCCACCCAATCCCCCTCCCTCCTCCGTAAAAAACCCCAAAAGTCCCAACAGCTGTAGATTCTGTAAATATTTAGAAAGTTTTCCTAGAATAATCATGTTATGACCAGCAGGATGTAATGACAAAGTTCACATACCCATTGCACCTTAATAGACCAGAATACACACTCAGACTTTAATATCACACTTGTAACAAGAGGTTTGTGGAGAAAATATCATATTTAAGCTTATTCTCTACAGAATGTGGATTTATCTCTGAAAGTCTGGTCATCATAATTTCAGTTTAAATGAGTTTTTCAAATGCTTTTCAGTTTTCTGTGCTGAATCAATGTCACAAGTGATTTTTCTCCAGAGAAAAAATTCCTTCAAAATGTCAACTTCTACCCTTTGCAATCTCAAATTGAATGATTTCTTTTTTACTCTGTAGTAGCCAATTTTTGCTAAAGATTATAGTCTGGTTTAATATGCTGCACACTGTAATTTTTTTTTTTTTTTAAACACAAATATTCATTCAATCCACAAGAGTAGGAAAGCACCAGAGCTCCAATTCAGATTGTTCAGATAACATTGGATGAAAAATTTTCGAGGAAATTCAAGTGTGTTGTAAGAACTTGGCAATGAAATCCGCTTTGGAATGGAAAGAATGGACAGAAAACACTTTTAACACTTTAATGCTACTTGTTTGAACAAAGAGTGGAGTCCCCATCCCTGGAGGAATTTAGGAGAGCTGTGAATGGGGCACCTGGGGACATGGGCAAGTGGTGGCCTTGGCAGTGCTGGGGGAAAGATTGGACTCAATAATCTCAGAGGGCTTTTCCAACCTAAATGCATGTGTGAGTCTGTGAAATTCACAGTAAATAAGTGTAAGAAAACTAAACATACAGCTAATAAACCAAACCTGCTGCCTCTCTGCTTCAGGACAGCAAAACACCCAGCTCTTTGCCTGAAGTATCTCTGCTTACAGATTCAAAGATATTTTCCTAGATATTTATGCAGCACTGTAGCCATTATGCAGTCTCTGGAAGAGAAATATTTCCTAAATAAATGTGGCTTGAGTTGAAAAGAAATAACGTGTGGAGTGATGGTTATGGAATGAGAAATGGTTGTTGATTCCATCAGTGCTTGCAGCCAGCCAGTGTGAGTTCTGCTCTGCTCTGAACTCCCACCCAGACACCTCGGAATGTCAGGATTTCTGTTATTCCTGAGGCCAAATTAACTTGCATTTTATTTCCTGCTGAATCCTTGTTTCCCAGCAGCTGATTTAAGAAGCTGCCTTGCTCTCCTGTTTCCATTAAGCACATGGACACTTTTGGAACAGCAGGAATTCCACCGGTGCCGAGTAAAGGACTCTGAAATCGAGACCTGATTTTCTTCTCTGTCCTCGTGCCAGGTACCTTCAGAAAGTTCTGGTTTGTGTATTCACTGGAAGGACAGGGTCTACATGTAGCATTTCTGAGGGTGAATATCAAGTGTGTCTGAGAGCCCAAGGTGGAAATACATGATTGATGTTTTGCTGCTGTGCCAGCACAGCCTGGAGTACAAATGTGACACCGAGTCGCACGTGGGGATCAAGCAGGAGGCAGTTCTCTGCCAGAGCTGATGGAGACCTGCAGGAAAATTGAATTCCCTTTATCTAGACCAAAAAAGAGTGGTTTGTATATTTGGTTTGGGATTGTTGTTGGGTTTTTTTAAGTAAAAGTTAGAAAATGCCTCATTGGGCTTAAGTCCTTTAGTGGACTTGGAAAGACATGCCATCATATTTAAAAAATACCTTCACTCAATGACTACAGTAATATAGCTTTAAAATACTTTCATCGAATTTCACCATCTTCCCCTTTTCAAAGGGCTGGTTTCAAAGTTTATTTCCTTGTGAAGTCAAGGACAGTGTTGAAATTGCCCTTCATAAGCTATCCTACAGTATGTGCTTACATTAAACACATAAGGACAAAATTAATAGAACTAAAAGATTTCACTAATCTTCTAAAATGTTCTAAAGGGCTTTTTTAAAAGAAATAAATAAAGGGAGTCCATCATCAAAGGCTGAATCCAAGTCAGTGTAATGTTTTATGTGAACACAGCTCATATCTGATTGATCTCGTTCAGGAAAGACTCATCAGCTGAAAAAAACAGGATTATTTGGAGCTGTGATATCTATTGCTGTGTTCAAACTGACACAGAAGGAGATTAATTTTTTTTAACTCCCACTGGCAGCCGTGCCACTGTGTCACTGCAGATCAGCCATGCTGGGATTTATTTTTGTGCCCTTAAGATAAACTTCATCTCTTCGATAACAAAAGAGTAAAGAAGAGAAATCAGCTGCTAGAGGATCTGACCTGCAGGGCAAACAGGCAAACTGAACTCCAATCAAGTCTTTGTTGGGACTGAATGCCAAGACCTGCATTAGCTCTGCTCACCCTTGAGGAATTTCTGGTAGCTTCCAGCTGGAGTTATGAGACCATGCAATTCCTAGCTTAGCATGCTGATAGTTCCCAAAGGTTCTGATAAATTGTGTGTTTTTACCAGTTCTAGAAAAATACTGTTTCCCCTGGTTTTGTCATTGGTGTTTACTTGGCACAGAAGGCAATCCTTTGGCATTCAGTATTTCCTGCTTGGCACTGCTTGGTGCCACTCCCTCCCTGATGATCTGCAGAGTCTTGGTTCTATTGTTTAAATAGACAGTTCTGGAGAGCTTTCTGAAGTGATAAATGCTAAGTGGAGGAAAGAATCTTCCTTAGTGAGGTCATGTGAGGGATAGAATTGCTCATTTTAACAGAAGAGGTTGGGAAATGCATATTTGGTGCTCTCCAGCAAAAGTGGGAAAGTGCCCAATAGCTGAAGAACTTAGAGAAATTAAGGGAAGAACCCCCAAACAATGATTCAGACAGGTTTGGAGGTGCCTTCCCTCTGTCCTGCTTGCTGTCATTTGGGAATGGAGCAGGACAAATACTAAATGAACATGAACAAGAAGAGTTTTTTCTGCCAATCTGCAAACTCAGCCCTTGGAGGGGTGGAATTTGTTGGTGTTTTTTGGCTGAAGTGACAGGACTAGGGACAGTGGCCTTGGACTGATAGGGGAAAGGTTTAGGTGGGATATGGGGAAGAAATCCTTCCCTGTGAGGGTGGAATTTTTAGGATACAAAGCAAAGCATGGCAGCACAGGGCCAGAGAGCTGGGAAGGAATTTAATCCATCCCAGTGAGCTCAGGACAGTGCCTTGGTTGTGCATTAAGATCCACAGGCATCAAACACCTTAAGACCACCAGCAGAGTGGTTGCAAAGACTGTTTTTCCCATTATTATTTCATATTATTCTATTTAAGAGAGCTGTTATTAGTATATATATGATCATGAGAAATATTGCCTGTTAAGAGCAAAGCCAAAAGTGCAGAATTCTGGTGGCAGCCTGTGTCATAAACCAAAATATAACAAACACCAAAGCAATGAATCCAAGCCCAACACAGAGCAATGAAACAAGCCCTCCCTCCCAGAGAAATTAACCAACTACCATAGTCCTTGTAAATTCAGTAAAGTTAGAATATCATCCCTGATGCTGCAAACCAAGCAGTTTTCAGTAGATTTTTTTATTAAAATAAGGAATACACAAGATACTATTACCATAAGTTGCCTGGAAGAGTGGGAGTGGGTGAGTTGTTTGGTTTATGGTTTGTTTTTTTTTTATCTTTTTGACAATTGGGAATAAGATTTTTATTTTATGTCTACATAAAATATAAATGAACTGTAACATTCTTATAAATAACAAAATTCTCAAAGGCCTTTCTACAAATTGCCTACAAAATGCAATTCTTAGAAACCAGTAGATTAATAATTTTTGCTTAGCTCCTATGGGTTTTTTTCTGTTTGGTGGTTAATTTAAAACTTTCCTCCCCCCCCAAGAAAAGTAAATTAAAACCAAAAATTAATAAAAAGTTCTTTTGCCTTGTCTGGAAAAATGTCTTCAAAGTTTGCCCACAATCTCCTAGAGAAAACCATTTGGTTTGCAAAGGGGCATCATATAATCAACATCACGTTAATGCAAGGGAGAAATGTAATAATTCTTGTACAGCCTTGGACCAAAAGTGGCCTAACAAGCAGAGGCAGTAAAAAAAAAACCAAAAAACCCCCAAACAAACAGAACTAGGAGAAACACTTCTATGGTAGCAAAGGTTTTGGGAAGGAAGAAAGNGAAGGAAGGGAGACATCTGAGGAGATGGTGCTTGAAAGTCCCTTCCAGCAGCCCTGCAGCAGTTGGATGAGGAGGAGGAGAGGAAGAAAAGAATTCCTGGCTATAAAAATAACAATTATCCACTCCTCCCCTCTGGATCCTCCCCAAAAGAAGAGGGAGGAAGGCACTAAGCAGAAATAGCTGATAAATGGTAGCATCACTTTACACACTGTTGTACCTAAATGTGTGAAGAGCCAGGGACCAAAGAAGACAATCCTAATTAATTTCACTCTAAAGCATGTAATTTTCGAAGAGCCCCAACACTAGTGGTGCTGTGTTCTGAGCTGTTCTGGAGATATTTCAGCAGATGTGTTCTCACACTGAAAGGTGAATGATTTTTGAAAGCTTCAGTGTACACTGAATTCCAGCCTGATGACATGAATATAAAATATTATTAATTTACATCAGCATTTTTCTTCTGCAGCTAAACCAAAGTTGTGCACTCGGAAATGAAGCCAGTAAAAGAAAGTTCTGTCTGGTAATTAAGACTCCATGTTTTTCACGCTTAATAACCCTACTCTTTCTGCTGTTTTACTGCCAAATTAATTCCATGTTGATGCAGTGTATCCTAAAAGGGGCACCTCCCAAGATAACCTTTTTCAGAGCTGTTATAACACAAAATAGAACAGGGTTGGCAGACTACATATCTGCAAAGAGAAGTGAAAAATTGGGATTGTCATCCATGTTGTCCATAGTAATTTGCACAGACCATTATAAATAGCACCTGGCTCCTTAAAAAAAGAAAGAATCTTATAAAAAAAGAACAATCTTATAACTTTCATTTGCTGTAGAGGCACACATTAGAAAGAGGAAAAATTCACACAGACTTTCTCAGTTCATTCAAGAGATGCTTTTCTACAGATTTCTAAAGCTGTTAACTAGTTCTTCTTAATTTCCTTATTAAGGCAGAGATGAAAAATTATTGCCTCACTTGGCAAAAAACAATCAGGCCTGGGCATTGTCCCTGAAGATTTGGGCAAGATTTCCCTACCAAAATTAAGCCCAAGGGAATAAGTTGGAAATTGAAAATATCAGGTTTGAATTACCATTTTCTCATGCCTCACGTGAGCAAGGTGTTTTTGTAAAGGGCTGAAGGCAGAACTGATAAATGAAAATGCTGCTGGTTTAGGAACAGAGGGTGGCTGTGATGTGGCTGTGATGGCCCACAGGAGATGGACATGGGAAAGCAGGCTGGGACCAGAACCAGAGCTGTGGCTTTGCAGCTGTAGCTTTAAAGATATAAAAAGCTGTAAAGCTTTTACACCTATAAGAATTGACTCTGGTGCCTCAGGACAAATTTCTGCCCCTCTTCACCGCAGCCCTCCTCATCCTCCTTGGCTGAGCAGCCTTGGTGCTTAAACCAGTTGTCACACAGAAGGCCAAATTATGAGGGAAACTCAGCTTGATCTTCAAAAATTATAGATTGTTTGCCAAAGGAGCAGGAACATCTTTGTTTTCCACTCATTGCCAGGGAGTTTGAGGGCTCCTTTGGGGTGCCTCCATTATTACAGAGTAATTCCTATTCCTTCCTGTGCAGTCTGTGCAGAGCTCTGTGAAAGTCGAGGTGTGAGACCCCAGATATTCCCTTGGAGGAGTTTTTGGGTCCTTGGAGGATTCCCTTGGGTCCTTGGAGGATTCTCTTGGGTCCTGCTTTTCCTGTTCTTTTCTGTGTTTACAAAGCTGATTCACTGCAGTATTGTAAAATAAGGATGTCCCTTTGAATCATAACTCAGTGAGTTCAGAAATATGACAAAGTCTCCCCACTCACCTGAATTTTCACTTCCAGTAAAATAAAAAAGAAAGGAACTCAAGGCATCATCTCTATCTGTACTAAATAATAGTAAGCTTTATACTTTTACAGTGTTGCAAATTCAGCAGTGCCTGAGTAAACAAAGGTAAGATTTGTTATTGAGCTTGTTTCTGGATTAAAAATTTTCTCAGAAGAACAGCAGTGTAATTTACACAAAGTACAATGCAATAAAGAAAAATAGAGGAGCTAATGTGTTTATTCTTGGGTAGAATTGCAAGAAAACACATCAGGGAAAGAGGTGATGTTGTATTTTAATAATCCCATAGAATTTTCTGGGTGAGACAGCAACAGAGATGTTCATTAATATCCAATAACAAACCAAATGCAAGGAGCAAATGCTGCTGTTCTTATCTTGGCAAGAAGTCAAGTTAAATTTATTGGGAATTACTTTACGAAATCAGGGGGAATTCATAACCTAAAGTCAAGTTTTAACGTTTGAGGTGTCACATGGTTTTAGATGACACTGTAATGGCAGCACTGGACTGCAGAAAATACTCAAATATAAAAACATGAAATGAAATGGAAAACACTGTCAAAAAAAGTGCAGAATGCATCTGCAAAATATGTAGAAGGAGAACTGTAACTAGGAAATCTGGGAGGTGGGGTTTTGTTTCTATTTTTTTTCCAAGAATAGCTGTAAAGATAGAAGAACCTCTGATTTTATTTGACATGTGTCAGTAGCATAAAAATGCCCAAATAAACCAGACAATCATCACTCATGAAATGTCAGTCTGCTTTAGGCACAGTCTATGGAAAACCTATTTCACATGAGCTAGAAGTGAATATTTACTTACAGCAAACTCCAGCTTAAAATGTTTTCAAACTGCCTGAAAACAAACCAAAAAAAAAGAGCATTTAAATCCTCTCAAAAATGCATCTTGAAAAATGTCCTATCTCACAAAGAAAGGAGTTCAACAGTAGAAAAGGAAAGTTACACAATATATAAATTTAGATGCCTGAATAAGTGATCTCTAACATAGGAAACAGGCTGGAGGAAATCACAAAGCTGACAATCTCATTTAAAATGTTACCACAGTTATGGAGAGTTAAACACGATGGCTGGAAGAGTCTAGAACCCAAAAAAATCCTCCAAATTTCAGTATACACTCCGTGAGACTTTAACTGGTTGAACTTCAGCCGCTGTATTAAATCAACTATGGACTCCACAGCACTAGAAAAATCTACAAAATCTGAATTCCTTTTAGCAAAAACCAACCCTTCTTATCACTCTGTTGGTGTGCAGAGTCCTTACACAACCTGCTTTCACAGACTTGCAGCTCAAGTGGCAAAAATTGGAACTAACCACTTAAAAATTGGAATTAACGACTTAAAATTGGAATTAACGACTTACAATTGCAATTAACTTCAAAATTTGGAATTGACTGCTGGTAGCTCCTTCATGTTGTTGGCAGTCACTGCTCCCTCTCTCCAGGGCACCTGCTGAAAGTTCCCATCTCTAATTGACAGTCCCATGGATGATGTGATTTCTCACAGTCACCTCTTACTGCACAGAAATCTGACCACATTAACATAATATTTCTGTGGGTTATTGCAAAGCAAAAACCCATTCCGAAATCCAAAAGGATGGCAAGGGACCTTAAACCCAAAGCAACCAAAAATTCTGAGGGGCTTTTTTACAACTGAAGTGATCTGGCTGTTCCCAGGGACTGAGGCACCGCGAGGCCTCGGGCTGTCCTCTTAGGAAGGAGGTGATGGCCAGAAGAGGTTCCCTCTGATCTGAAGTTTCCAGTGGTAAAAACAGAATTTCTGGTCAGTCAGACTCCCCACCTGCAGCAGGTCGAGGGGAAATGGTTTTGTGTGATCCTGAGAGAAGATTAGGAGAGGTCTCAGCATTTCTGCAGCCACCCACAAGGAAGGCAGAGAGAATTTGCAGCGAGGTTCCTCTTGGGAGTGCCCGGGGGTGGGACAGAAGGTGATGGGCACAGGTAGAGACAGAGGAAGTTAATACAGACAGTATTAGAGCACACATTATATATGCTGTAATACAGAGTGATATATGTGTAATATCTGGTGGCTTCACATAAAAAGAGGGCAAATTTCAGTTTGAAAATGGGCAGGAATTGTTCCCTGTGAGGGGGGGCAGGCCCTGGCACAGGGTGCCCAGAGCAGCTGTGGCTGCCCCTGGATCCCTGGCAGTGCCCAAGGCCAGGTTGGATGGGGCTTGGAGCACCCTGGGACAGTGGGAGGTGTCCCTGCCCATGGCAGTATCTCCAAAGTCTCCAAGCAACACATTCCACTACTTGATCAATATTATTATGAAATTTTATACATATATGTTTATATACAATCATAGAATCACTGACAGGTTTGGGTTGGAAGGGACCTCAAAGCCCATCCAGTGCCACCTTCCACTGCCCCAGGCTGCTCCAAGCCCTGTCCAACCTGGCCTTGAATATCTTGAATTTGATGGTTTGTGATTCAATGTAGAACTCAATCAATCTATCTTTGCCGTCAAATCTGGCCAATGAATGTCATAAAACATTTATTACTAATTTGGTTATTAATATTTGTCCTAGAAGATATAATTAATATCAACTGATTGATGCATTGCAGAGCAATGCACAGGGAGATATTGTCACAGAGAAAAAAATTGTGAGGATCTGTCAATGAATTGGGGAAAAAAAGGCAGAAGTCCTCAAAGCCATAAACTATATTTGTTTATAATATCTATTATCTCTTCAGTGTGTTTCTTGTTCAAGAAGAGAATTTTAATTGGCTAGTCCTTGACCTGATTTTGTTCCCTGTCCATTCCTGTACCCATGGGGGTAAATGGAATTAACGGGGTCTTGGTCTGAAGTCTGGATGGCTGCAAGGCTAGAACTGCAGACCAAGACTGACTTTGGACTTTTAATTTCTGCAACACTCCTGATCCAGCAATCAGGAAGCAATCCTTTGTCAAGGAGCCAAAACCAAAAGAATGTTCTCTCCTTTAAATCTGGCCTAGGTAGGCAAGCAATTCAAAATTCAGTATGAACAGAGCTGACAAATGAAATTCTTCCTTCTGGGGGTGTTAATATCCAGTGGAATATACAGAAAACCCCAACTAACTAACTAACTAACTAATTAACTAACTAACTATCTAACTAACTAACTAACTGTACTACATATAAATACATAGATAAATACATTATTTAACAGCACAGGCATCACCTTTTGAAAGAGAGACTTTGAGAGTTTGCAGTCAATTCACCTTGGGTTGGTAAGTTCAGCCTTTGCAGTCTGCAGCTTTGGCACCCACCGTGACCCCCCAGAAAGCTCTGCCCAAGCTTTGGTTTGTTCTTCTGAGCCACCAGACAATGGCAGCACAGAGGAGGAAACACCAGGAACAACCTGGAGAGCAGAGGGGGTGAAGGCAGTGCTGGGACAGGTCCTGTTCCTAACTGAGCTGAGGAGGAGGAGGAAAGGAATTTCAGGGCACTGATTTATGATGAAATTTGATCATCCAATGCCATCCATAAGTGGCCATCATGTGCTGCTTCTCCTGCACTGGAATGAAGAGGGAGAAATGAAATTCTGCCTGTTTTCCTCACCATTGAAATGTAAAACATTTTTTCCACCAGTGAGACAATTATAATTAACAGTTAATTAACTTTATAATTGACATTTGGCTATGCTTGCCCCATATTAAGGGCTTACATGGTGCAGAACTTCTGTAACAGCCCTTTCATCACACTTAAAAATAATGGAATTTAGAGTCAGAAATTGCTGTACTTCAAAAACGACATCAGCAAAAAGGAAAACAATCCTGGAGAGAAGTGCAAGAATTTGGGATAGGCTGTGAAAAGCCCTCAGCATCCTGAGATATTTGCTGGGTGGGCATGGTCTGGAGTAGGCTTAAATTTATTTTGATGTAAGTCTTTATCCCAGTCCTTCTCCCAGTCTCCCTGTTTTCCCATCAGTCCATGAGCTTTTTCATCTTTTCATTTTCTCCCCTGCCCTGTTGAGAGAGTGCAAAGAATTATCAAAAAAAAATGTAAATGAGAGATGACAAATGTGTTATTTGGAGCACAAAAAGACTCTAAAAGTATGCAAGAACATAGCAAATAATATGAGATTTTACTGGGTTTGGAGGGCTTTTCATTTTAAAAAAGTATTTTGAGTGTCCTGGTATATGATATAAAACCTATCTTTCCATAACACTATAAAATAATAATAATAATAATAGTAATAATAGTAAATAGTAGCTAAGTAAGAAGCTATTGTGTTAAATAATCTTCAGTGAACCCCCCTTCTATGAATTTCTCTAATTTTTATACTTCCCTCAGTTCACTGTTGGTAGCCAAGGCATCTGTGATAAGGAAAGCCAAAATATTTTCAGGGGTTATTTCCTTTGTGTTGGTTCTAGGAATCGTCTGCTGTGGTTTTACTGCAAGTTTTCTGTTTCTTATATTCTAAAAAAACCTGAGAAATAGGTCCCTGGTCACTTTGTGTTTGAGATTTCACTAATGTCTTCTCCACAGTTCTCTTTATATCTTTCCCAAGCAGAAGAATCTCAGTTTATTTAATGTATGCATTTGCAGAATGAAATAGATTAAATTTTATCCTTGAAGTCATATTTGTTCCTGTTCTACATTCATTATTTTTACCTCTTTTATGGCCCTGTGCTTTTACACGGTGGTACAATGATGTTCTCTTATTCTTTTCCTAATTTTTTACATAATACCTGCTTGCTGATCTCCCACTAAAGCTGATATTTCCTTATAATTATTCATGATATGATTTCAAGAGCACTTTTGTGAACCCTCATGCTGGTTTAGAGCCTACCTCATGCCCTGGCAGAGCTGTTTTTCATCAGCTGAACCCCTCTTGCCACAATTTTGTCCACACAGCCCTGTGGAAGCTCTCTGAAGGAGCTCACTGATGGATTCACTCTCTGCATTAGGAAAATTTGTACCACCCCACCTTTGCCACCTCTGTGGTAGCTTTCCTTCTGCATGGAGACCAATGAGGCAACAGATTTATGTGGGTGGGTTCTCACTGCACACCTTCTAGGACCCTCCTTGGACACTCCAGTATTGGGGACTTCCCCAGAGACACCTCAACGAAAATGAAAGCTCAGTTTTAACCAAATTTTCTGTCCAGTGTAAGAGACAAAACTTTTTTGAAGCATGTTTGTATTCCTAATACCCTGTTATTTCACTATACCAAGTTTATGCACATGTACCCATTCATAATTTACATTTTATATTTTATATATTTACATTTTTATGCCTTATTGCTGGCAAATGGACCATTACTGCATTTTTCTTTATCACCAGCAGCTCTGAAAGGAAATGTACCAAAATCTGAAAGAAGATTTGGGGGTTTTGGACTAAATTATGCCCCCAGTCCTTTCCCTCTGCAGAAGATCTGATACAGGAGGCCACGTAATGGTGCATTAGACAACAGCACAGGTGTCCCTTGAAGTTGAATAACAAGTTTTTTCTTTCCCTGTAATCTTTAATAAACCATCAGAGCAGCAGGACCTGTGGGAACCATTCCAGGCAATTCTAACTTGCTGCATGTTATCAAAACAGAACCAGAGATGCATTTAAAAATAGCATTTCTTGAAGGGGAGATCAATTATTTTTCTTTTATTGCACAGAATCGTAGACTCCCAGCATGGTTTGGGTTGGAAGAGACCTTAAAGCTCATCTTGTTCCCCCCCTGCCACGGGCAGGGACACCTTCCTCTAGCCCAAGTTGTTCCAAGCCTGTTCCAACCTCACAGTAATTATTTAAAACCAAATCAGTACTAATGAGATTTTCCTCCTTTCTTCTCTCCCTGCCTCAGTCCTGTATGATTCCACACTTCACATCTGCTGTTAATTCTGTGTTTTTGTTTCTCATTTTCACCTTACACAGATTACAGCAGCACAGACTTTTCCCTTCCCTTAGCAGAAGTTCATTGGTCTGGGACTTGACAAACGTGATTCAATTCACTTGGCACAAACACCATTAATTGTCACCTGCTTTAGGTTTTCCCTTGGGTTTACCTGGATATTACTCAGTAATTTCTCAGGTATTTTGGATTTTCATTTCTTACTGGCAGCTTTCATGCCAGCTCATACTCTTGCTTTGCCATTCACTAAGGGGAAAGTCATTAATAATTATGATAATTGCTTGATGTGAGCAAGGCTGGGGTGCGTGGCAGTGACAAATCCACAACCTGTGTGACCCCTGCTCAGGAATCCTTCAGGGAATTTGTGAGTCCTGTGCCAACAGGAGCAGCATCCCCAGCAATCAGAACCTTTTATTCCTTCTAATTTCTTGGTGGAGGAGGCTCTGGAAGCACCAGATGGGCTGTAAGGACACACTTTTTCCCCAGGGGGACAGAATGCCAGTGGAAGGGGCTGCCCAGGGCCTTTGTGCCACCTCCATCCCCACAGGTTGCCCAGCCCTGGGCAGCCTGGAGTGACCCCAGTGCTGTGAGCAGGAGGCTGGGCAGGGCCTCCTGAGGCTCTTTGCAGCCTGAATCACCCACGAGCCCACGGCACCTTCCATCCCACAGCACTGAAGCAGGAAGGATTGGACCCCATCCCCGGGCAGGAGCAAGAGAAAAGAAAGAGGGAATGCAGGAAGTGTCAATAATGGATTTCAGCTTCCAGCAGAGATCTTCTCCAGCTCAGAGGTGGGGAAGGATCAGGACGTCCACAAAAAATTTATTCCTTCTGAATAGCAACAAGAAATTGCAGATGTGGAAAGTCAGTCACCAGAAAGCCCAAAACACCAGGTTTTGCTGTTGTGATGCTTGATGGTTTTGGCTTTGATAAATTTGGAATGTGATGTTGATTACTGGGGGTTTTTAAAATTTTCTTATGATTTCTGTCTCTGTTATAAATGAAACAATGCAGGAAAAAGACTCCAGGACATGAAAGATTAATCCTACCTCACCTGCTCTGAGCAGGAGCATTGTTTGATAAATTAATTTCCTTGAGCCATTAAAGCCTTGCCCCTTCCCATAAACTGTGTTGGAACTTATTTCTAATTATGGGTTATGTGTCCAGCCAGCTCTGATCTTCTTTCAAACACCAAATCCTTCAATAAAATTTATCCACATCAAACTCCTTCTGTTTAATGATGACACCAATGACGAAATCATTCATCAGAATTAGTTTTCAAATTGTGAAAAAATCAGTGTTAAAGCACTGGTGACCTGTACTTTAACAACTCCCAGGTGGAAGAAAGAAGGATTTTGAAAGTCATCCTGAACACGTGCATACAAAATAATACAGAATACTCATTAAATTTCTCCCAACTCTTACTGTATTGATTAGCAGTCAAACTGTCAGGGATCTGACCTATTTGCTCTTCCACATGGCATCCTCCTGACATTTACTGTAAGGAGGAGAATTGTGCCTCCTCTTCCAGTAGGATCTGGTGGCAAATGAGGGAAATCAGAGAAGGAGCAAAGAAAGCAGGAAGCTGGGAGTGGTGACAGACATTTCCTGGCTTGCTCTTGGCTCACTTAAATTAATGATAAATTATCAAAGATGCATGTGAGCTATTCTTTCATGTATTCTTCAGACACTGGAAATGAGAGATGAGAGAGTTGCACTTGCAGCTTTTGCTTTCTCTGGGTGGTTACACAGCAGGAAATGCTTTAGAGATGCCTTCAAAGCCTTGTCCTCCAGTCCCAACATCTGTGGATCTCCATGGGCAAGGCATCATCACTGGTGTCTGCTGTTTGTAAAACAGGAAGGGGATGGCCCCATTCCTGCTTTTCCAGAAGAAGAGCAGGATCCATATCCATTGGGAATGGCAGCTCAGGGACACCCAAAGCAGCTGTTCAGACCAAGCACTTCCCCTCCCAGCGTGTCTGTGTGGGGACCAGGGCACAACCCCCACCCTGTGCCCCTGAACACTTGAACTGCACATTTCCTTCTCTGCCAGGTCAGATATTTTTGCCCTGGCAAGGACGAGGCATAAAGGAAAAGCAGTGGGATTCCAGATAACAGAGCACCCTCTCAGTTGCACTGTCCACATTGAACAAGCCCAGGACTGATGCAGAGGAGCTGCTCAGACCAATGAGTCAGGCACTCCTGGGCATGGCATGAAATTGTTCTATCGCAGGCTGGAGAGTTCTCTCTGTTCTGCACGTGTAAAGTACATTAAATTGGGACCATTGTACTGTGACATTTCTATTCTAGACAATTGCCAGTTAAATCAATGCCCATTTAATCATGTCTTCAGATGTCTAGAAGTAGTTTGCTGTGCCCAGTGCCTTTTCAAACACTTTGGCATGAATACTTTCTAAGGAGAGCTCTGTACTTCTGCACAGCCAACCTAGACTGTGGTAAAAAAAAAAACCCTGTTTGGGTCAGAAACATTGTTATTCACATACTTGTCGCCCTGATTTTTAGAAATCTTTTAGCCTTCTGATGTTTACATTCTAGTTACAAACTTTCCCACACATTTTCTGTAAACAACTCAGTTGTTTTGCATTCCTTCGTAGAGGTGGAGAAAGTTGATGGATTGGTAACTTGTCCAGTGCCATTGGAGAGGTGGCCCTTTCACCCTCCAATCCACTGTCACTTTTGTAAAACTATAAGTAGTGGAGTCAGAAAATAAACTGCCCTCTTTGCTCACCTTCAGCTGTGCGTTCACGCGTGTGTGCTCTCGTGTCCTACAGCGACACATTCTGCTGCTGCTCAGGTGTGGGAGGAATTCAGGAGCACTCAGTAATTCCTCTCAGAGAGAATAAAAGTGGAGTAAAGCTCTTCCCAGCCCCCCACCACCACTGGACTACACATGGCCTGGCAAGTGGGCTGCAGGAGACAGCATCGACCTCTGACAGCAGAACTGGAGTGAAATCTGATTGGGATGAAGCAGAATTTGGGACTTCACCATTCCTTCATGTGGGTAAAACAGCAGAAGCAGGGCAGACATGAAATCCCCATCCTCATCTCTATTTAGGCCTGAATCAGAATGAAAGATAGAACAAAGAATATTAAATCACATTTCCCAAGTAAAGACAAAACTATAGACAAAGCCAAGCCCAAGATACCTGAAAAATGTGCAATTCAGATGGGTCTTACTCTGATATATTTTCTGTCATTTAATTTCAGAATTTAAAAACACCCTCTAAGCACAGAGCTGAAGCCTAACCTGCAGGAGCCAAAGGACACTGACAGGGTTGGAAGCAGGCTGCTAAAATGAGAAATGACCAACTAACTTACAGGAATCATGTGAGCAACCTAGGATTAAATAGAACTGGCTCTTGCTCCCCAGTTCAACACTTCTTTGCCTGTTTGGTATCCTAGGACTAAATACAGCTTTTAAAAATCAAACAGAACTAATTTATTAATGTATTCTTAGCACTTTAAGAATGATTAATGGTAATTTTCTAGTTTTACATTGCCAATGTTTAGCAGACAGCTATTAGAAAATCAGTGCTTAATGACACTGCTGAGGTATTTACTGTTCTAACAGCAACACTGGGGAGAAAGACTCTGGACTCAGAAGTTATACACGTGTGGCAATTAGCTCTGAAGGTTGGTAGTGAAGTAGCTGGGTTCTTTTCCTTTTTGAAGAAATGGAAACAATGTTTTTGAGGAAATGAAAATAACACCTTCTGGGAGGAATTTAGTTACTCTTTGAAGCCGCAGAAACTCTCACATAATCCAGGCGTGGTGGGAAATTCATAAAAATGTGAATATAACATTTACTCTCAGAGATTACAACAAAGCTCTTAGAAGCTTTCTTCAACATCAACAGCTTTTAATAAGCTTGGACTTGGCAATCTTGGAGGTTTTTTCCACGTTTAATGATTCTGTGATTATGTGGGAATGAAAGGACTCCAGATCTTACTGCCAGTCACTCGTGTTGTCCATCAACCAATTAGGTGGATGAAAATGAGACATTTCCTTTCTGCTCCACAGAAATTCTAAAACTCCCCAAATGCTTCCTTGGAAGATTAAAGTAACCAGCTGTCTTGAAGGTGCTTTCTTGGCCTTGGCACAATATTAAGAATATCACAAAATTACCCCAACCCGGTGGGGTTCCGAGCACTCCTGTCCATTCCCTTTACAAAAATAAACAGGAGCCAATAGTGGAGAATGAGCACATCCAAGTGACAGCAGGCAGTAAAAAAAGACAATGAACATGAGAAAACCAGAAAACAATCCCTGATTTGTGTTTAAAACATGGATATCACTGGTGCAGAATGGGAGCAGCTGACTGAAGCCAGTTCTTAAGGAAGGAATCTTCGGGCAATGGGAGTACTTGTACCACTCCATTACAATGTGCCCTTGCTCAAAAATTGGATAAAAGGAAAAAATTAGGATGTGGAACAGATTTATACAGGTTTCTCTGGGCTTCTTTTCCTTATTTGTTCTTAATGGCTCTGTGGGTTTATTGTCAGTCCAAGCTGAAACGAATCATTCCCAATCTGAACAGGAGACAATAATGTCATGGTCGTGGGAAGGCAGACTCTGTACTGGAAGTATAAAGATGAATTCTGAGTGCCCATGAAGCAGCTCTTCTCCACTCAGCAGCACAAATCCACAGCTGAACAACCGTGGAATAGCAGGAGAAAAGAGAGCTGAGGACAACAATAAAGGTCACAGGTCTGGAAACCATGACTTGAGAGAAACATCTGCAAAAAATGTGAATTTTAGAGAAATGGCTGAAATTATTTTTAAGGCTCCTCAGCTACATTTGCTGGAGAAAAAAGAACTCATTTTTCCATAGGCACATCACCAGAACAAAAAGAAATACGGAATGAGAAAGCTACAACTGAGACATTAAGAAAAACAAACCAAAAGAAGCCCACAATTCTTTATTAGAGAGGGTCCCTAGCAAGGACTACGTTACCTGGTGATTGTGGAGTCTATTTTCCCTGCTCTGATGAATTACACTTATTTAAACTTGACCACTATGAATGTAGTGAAAATTATTTAGGCCAACTGGACAGAAATAAAATCTGTGATTTCAAAAGTTCAAATTCTTTCTTCATCTTTAATTTGGAACAGAAAGAATCTGAAGGGAACAGGGGGAAACTGCAAAAACCAGGGAGCAAAGAGGAGAGAGGGAGTGAAACTCCACCTCGAGTGTGGCCAATACCATGTGGCTGTTCAGAGAACAGAACACTTTTCTGTTGTGCAGTGCCCAGCACAATGAGTTCCTAACTGAAGGAAACAGTCACTAAATAAATGCAAACCTGGCTGCATAAAAAACTCTCGTGGCCCTGCTGGATGAGTTTATTCCACAGGCTGATAAGTTGCAGGATGAATAATGTGGTTTGGACTTTCTTATTGGTCAGAAGGATGAAATTTGCTTTAATGTTTTTTTTTTCCCCCCTCTGTTGAATGACAGAAAAATCCTGGTGATATGCTGCCAAAGTATTTCAAGTCTCATTTAACACTTGTCTGCTGCATGTAAGGTCTTTATGTGTTGTCAACAAAAGAGTGACATTTCTGGACACTGGATTTTCTAAATCAAGAATGAAATGGCAAGATTTCTTCAGTTGAAATGGAGTTTTACACCCTTGACTTTTGAATAATGGCAGTAACTTTGAATGGTGATGATTATCAGGATGGCAATATTCAGGTTGCTTTACCTTTGTGTTCTATCCATATATATTTATATAAAATCTAGTTTTTCGCTCCACTATTCAAGCATTCCAGCAATTTTTCTTCAGAGGAACAAATCCATCATTTGCACTAAAGAAGTTATAGTAATTCAATGGAGAGTATCAATAGTTGAAAAAAACTAAAATACCGTCTGTCGGCATCCACATCTCCTATCCTTGTAAAACTTGGAAAGACTCAGGGAAGTTGCCAGAAATCTTTCCTTAGACCTCAAAGGCATACAAACAGAATATATATAATAATTACCTGGCAGAACTGGGAACGTAGAGACATTTATAACTTGCAGCAGCAGCGCAGAATACCTAATAAAAACCTGTTCTAAAAGACATTTTTAATGAAGCTGATCATCAGCACTGGAAGCTGCTCTCCAGTAACAATTAAGACAAAATTGCAATAGAAGCAGCAACTTGTAGTGTTACAATAAAAGAACATGATATAATCTTTATCTCCCTCTGTGTTCACAAAAGAAAAATAAAACAACGAGTTTCACAGAATATTTACAGATTTTCTGTTCTTTGTGCAAAAGAATTTGTAAGTGACAATGACAGCCTGAAAGTTTCTTTTTCTGCCACACATGGTCTTTCTAATTTGGGATCCATAGTTCAGGCACCTATGATTTAACCTTATTCCCAGTTCAAATCCTGCTGAAACACTTGCACATTTTTGTGGCTGTGTTGATAACAGCTTTTTTTGCAAGGATGGGAAATTCTGAGACACAGTTTTATATTCCCTACAAGTAGAAACCTTTGCAGAAAAACAACCAATGAACAGAGGAACAACAACTCAGGGAGGCTGGAACTGGATAATCTTTAAGGTCCCTTCCAACCCAAACCATTCTGTGATTCTGTGAAATGGATAAAACACTCCTGCTTTCTTCCACATCCTTGTTAGCCTGCTGCAATATTCCTGCCTCTCTGGAAAGCTCCACTGAAGCCACTGGGTGTTGGATGCCTTCAGCCTGCGGGGTTGAGCCTCCATTGCATTTTTAAAGTATTCCTAATTTTTAAATTTCCTTCTACCAGACTCTCACAGAGCCTTTCTCCATTGTTTGAAATGTTCATTTTATTAATAGATGTTGGATGGTGCACATATGCAGTACATGGCGTAAGTAGAAGATTAGTGATTGTTAAAAATAATTTTAAGACATGGTGGTTGAAAACAAATAGCTTCCCTTTCATTCTAATTGATGTAATCCATTACCAGGGTGCAACTTCTACCCATGACTGCTTCTAATTAGGAGTCTGCCTAATTAAAAGTGCACTGATAACTTCTCCCTGGAATCTCCCTTGCAGGAGCTCAAGTCCATCCATGCTGAGTGGCACAAATGAAACCTTGAAGGTGGGAATGGAAAATTTCAAATATTTACAAGACAATTTGTGTTAGGGGGAAATAATTGTGGGTGGATTTTCCACCATCCGGAAGGAAAGAAAAACACAACACGAAAACTCTTTTATTCCTCTGGTTCCCAGGTTGTCAGAGAATCATTAGGGCTGAAAACAGATCACTGAGCCCAGCCATTAATGCAGCACTGAACCATGAGAAGTCTGAAGCTTGAGGTTAAAATCAGCTTTCCATGAATGAGCAGAGTGGTGTTAAATTACCAACGTGGTGGGGCAAGCAGAGCCAAACCCACATCACCACACACAGGCCTTTAAATACACCAGGACTTGGTGCACTCTGAAGACAACCCACCTTCAATCCAAGATAATCCCTCCAAGTGCAGGGATTCTGGGATGAATGACCCAACCATGCTTTGGTTTTGTCTCCTCTGTATTCCTTGGTAGCATTTCCTTCCCATCAATGAATATCCTCCTGAGCTTCCTGGGCCTTTCCAAAATGCTAACCACCTAAAAGGCTGGAACAGGGAATGGAGACAGGCAGGAAATCCCACCAATCTTAATTTAGGATGGAAAACTTGCAGTGCCACCTCCAGCCATGGTGCTGAGGACGGGTTTGTTATTTGCTCATTTTCAGTGTTAATAAGGCCAGCACACACGTGGAAGTTTTGAGGCAGGAACCCAGCAGGTGAGTGAACACAGCCGCCATCCCTCTGAGGATCCAGGAGTTTGGGAAGCTCAGAAATGCTCTGAGCTGAACTGGTAACCAGAGACACACAGATTTTCCTCCAGAGCTTTGTGGAAGCATTCCTACAGTGCCTGTTAAAATCATTTCATTATTATATCCCAATCCATTAGCTAGGGCAAGCATTCAGCATCCCTGAAAGTCAGCAGTAATTAATCACAGCTCGGGTGATGATAATGAATTATCTCTTTGCTTCCCTGAAAGGACCAAGCAACAAACTCTCTCCAGTGGTCTCCTGAGCTCTCCACAGACAAAGCCCCAGCCAGGTGACCCACACCTCTTTTATGAACAGTGAGGGCATCAGGACAAAATGAGATGCTCTGCATCTAGACTTGATTCAACACTTGGGTAAGATGGAATTTAAAAATCCCCTGGAGAGCTTATAAACATCTGGACACTCATATTCCCTATTTTGTTTTTCCTATAATTAATCATGATTAATGAATAAGCAAGAAAAGTGGCTGGATTTAGCACCTGAGTAACATCAGTAGCAAATGTTTAAATCAAAGTTTCTTGCTTCCTTCTACATTCAGTCTTATGCTGTTATAGCCTTACTCAATTATAGTTGAAAAAGCCTTGAATCCAAGTTCAGACAGTATTTTTGAGCCTATGGATTAATCAATGGATTACTGTAGTATTTTCTTTTTCATTATTCCTTTGAAATAGCAAAATAACAACTCCAAATGAAACAAACAGCCATGGCTGAGGTGGATTCAGTGGCACACAGACTTGGTGATCAAACAGGTTTCCAAACACAGCAATGGTGTGAAAGCACAAAATGCTATGGGGATATTACAAATTTATTCTAAATAAATTAAATAAATTTAAAGTGCAATATCAGAGTATATTGTTTAAATGTCATCAAATGTTTCTACAGGCAATTATCCAAATTAAGGCCAATCCCCAGTGATTTAATGATATTTAGAAATAAATTCAGACTCAATTTCCTATTTTCTCCTACATAAAACCTTTACAGTAATCCACACTTTACAGAGAGTATCACACACTCACACACAGAAAATCCAATCAAAGATATGCCAGTACTGATGTGCAGTAATAAAACAGTTCTTGAAGGCAGAGTAGGAATTGGGAAGCAAGTTTGGTCTACAAAGAACTAAAAACAAAAGAGTTCCTAAAGGGAACTCAAAAAACTGGGCAGTTTTTCCTTTCTAAAAAAAAAAAAAAAAAAAAAAAGATGTTTTCTGCAAGAGAAATGGATTTCACATGGAGTGATTCTAAGTTTACTGCATTATTTTTCCTAGTCACCAGTTGTAGACTTAAAAATACAATAAAAGCCTCTTTAGGCACATCTTTCCTTGTTTGATCCTATCAGAAATTCGTGCTCTATGACAGAAATTATTCTGTATTTCACATAATATTGGAGTATGAAGAATGCTGAAACAAACTCTTTCCTGTGAGTTTTACATGAAATTGCTTTCAGATCTCCTGTCCAAACAAAGGTGCCAGGGGTCTGTAGGGGTGACATTTAACAGGTGAAAAGAAAGCAGATATAGGATCTTCAACCTGCCACTAAATTCCCTTCTGTGGGAAGGAAGGGAGGGAGGAAAAGAAAGAGAGAAAGAAAGAAAGAAAGAAAGAGAGAAAGGAAGGAAGGAAGGAAGGAAGGAAGGAAGGAANGCAGTGGTAGGATGTGAGAACCACTATTATTTGTCAATAGCAAACAGCATCATTTTGATCCCAGACCTTCACGACCCCCAGCTTTCTCCAGATTAATTAAAGCCTGCTAATTCAAGAGAAATGCAGCCAGAGCAAACCGAGGTAACCAAGTGTCAGTGTGGCCTTTGAGTCCATGTGGCTTTAATCCCAGCTTCCCAAGGCGTGGTCTGAAGGGGGGCTTTGCGGGCAGGAAGGAGCCTGTACAGCAGTGACAGGCAAGGACAGCAATTCCCCAGCAGCTGCACTTGGGTTCTCTTCCTGGTGCTCAGCTCTGCCCCCCTCCCTTCCCACTCCCAAACCGTTCCAGCATCCCCTGGGAACACCATTCCAGCAGGAGGCTCTCTTCAGTCCTCCTTCTGACCCCTCAGGTGGGGCTTCTGGTGCTGTTTGGTCTGGGATGGACAAATATTGCCACCAGGCTGAACTCAGGGCTCAGCAAAGCAGTTTCCTGAGCTCTTCTTTTTTCTGCAGTGAGACATCCAAAGCAGGAAACTCTAATAAAAATTGATTTTTATTCTTAAAGAGCTTAAGGTTTTATGACACATAAATGTTATAAATGGCCTCTGTAAATGTTTATATTTTTCTTTTGCATTAAACACGTGTTCTTATTAAATAGGATGATTGATTGATTGATTGATTGATCAATTGATGAAAAGCAATGTTGTATCCCAGCAGAATTTAATACCTAGGATACTTTTCCTACTGAATGTGCATTAGTTTCTACTGCCATCAGAACTCTGAAAAGTGCCCTGTTTAATGCTCAGCTATCATCTCCCACAGAGTGGGAAATGTACAGTAATGGTATTAAGGCTCAGAGCTATTGTCAATATTGAATATTACAGTGTTACAAGCAAATGAAACTCAAAATGACAAATTTTTTCCATCCCCAAAGGGGCAAAACCAGAACTAAGTTTTTAATAAAAACATAAGGGCCATGAAACGGGGTTGAGTTATCTCAGTTAAATACTGTGAACTGTTTTTCTTATCAGAACTATTTCATAACCGAGATAGGGAAGCATTAGTATGACAGTCACACTTTGGTATTGATCTAAGGTGATTTCAGAGCATGTGGGATTCTCTGAGGCACTTCAGCTAATATAATGCAAAATTTCAAATTACATTACAGTAATGATGTGACAATACACTGAAATGTTTGCAAAAATCCCTGTGTTTCCTCCATCATCTGTATTAATAAGATGCTGAAATATGAAATGGTTGTTGCTTGACTCCTAAATACACAATTGGCATTGTTGCTCCCACTGATATTGTCAATTCATTCCACCTGGTTTAACTTTTGATATAATTCTGTTGTTCTGTGTTTCTGGCACGTTTCCACCTGCCCAGGAGTAACCTGTCTCCTTGACTGGTGTGGGATTGACTTAAGAGAACAGAATTTCACTGGAATGATATGATCAATTATTGGTAAAACACTTTCCTTGAGAATTTAAATGGACTGCAGTAACATAGAGAAAGTTTCTGAGGTCAACATGAAGAAAAATCCAATAAAACTGGATTTGTTCTCTGTTATGAAAACTTACGTTAAGGTCTTGTTACAGCTTAGATCTCTTTGGTAACATTTGTATCCCAGCAGTTTTTTCTCTCACTTCAGACCCCAGAAAGGAAAGTAAACACTATGAAAAATGGCACCACCAGTCTGGATATTAAAGAGGAATGTGCAAGTGTAGTCTGCAGCATAAAATTCAAGATGACATCAGCACTCTGGTGCGTCCTGCTCAGACTCCTCAGGAAGACCCAGACCTATTGCAGATTACTCTGTAGCTGCAGGAAATTCAGTAATAACTAATTTTGTTATGTCACAAGGAATAAAACCCAAGTAAGTCTGGATCTCACAAGACTTTCTTCAAGATCTTCAAATCTGATAATTGTGAACTCATGTCTCATCTCTGATTTCTTTCATGAAACTTTTACTGTCTTGTTATGTCTTTAATTCCAAAGCTTCAGTATTCCTGTCTCCTAAACTTAAATTTATTCCTTGAATTTAAGTCTTTGTTCAGTGAACTTAAAGTTCTGGTTACGTAATTTGCCAGAGAGTTAAAGTTATTTAGAAAGCACTAAAAGGAAATGGGGATAATGAACTTAAACAAATGTCCTTTTAAAGTATCTGAGTATTTATTTCAGAAAGGACCCACGGAGGTGCCAATGCCTGCCTTGAGCATGGTGCTTGCAGCTCAGGGCTGGACTGACAGTGCCAGCCTTTCACTCTTGGCAGGATATTTAATATTTCTGTAAATAAATACCTTAGATATGTGCCCTAAAAATAATTGGGGCTACCTCAAGACAAACGAAAAGAGGTTTTTATTCACAGAATTACAGAATATTCTGAGCTGGAAGGGACCAGTAAGAATCATCAAGTTCAAATCTTCAGTCAGTCAATGGCTCATATGGGGATCAAACCCCCAACCTGCCCTGACCAACTGAACTAATATCTCAAGGCCTTTTTCATTCCCTGGTATTTTCATTTTATATCTCTTAACCTTCTTTAAAAGGATTTAACACACTCCTCTTCCATAAGCAGAGAAAAATATACACAACAAAAGGCTATGCAAAGGAATTTTGTTTCCTTCAGTGCAGAAGAAAGGGCCTGATTTCTGCTCAGATTTAATGGGCATTCCAGGAGGGGAATTTTTCCAAACTTGTATTTGGAACATCTCACCCTGCCTGTCTGCTTCCAAACCTACCTAAAACCCAGCATAGAAACATTTGTATATGATGGGCTCCATGGCCTGATCTACCTGTGTGTCCATAACCCCTTTCGATGTTCTTTCTTCCCCGGAGAGGTGGTGCCATGAATGCAGGGTCACAGGGCCTCCAGGGGCACCCATTTCCGCATGGATGGGGGGCAGAACGGGGCCAACCTATTCACACATCCTGGGGGCACCTTTTCCTCTGCATCCCCCTCGGGGGCCAGCCTTTAGAGGAAGTGCTGGAATGAACAATGGCTGGTGGGAGTGCAGGGGTTGGGATGCAGCAGGATATTCCAGAGGGAAGGGCTGGGTCCCCCTCTGGGCCTTGTGAGCAGCTCCTTGCTGCTTCAGCCATTACTTTGTCACTCCAGCTCAAGAAAATTGCCCATGACTTTTGTTGCAGTAACTCAAAGATTCAGCCTGAATTTTGCTCCAGTCCTTGTCAGCCAGGAATAAAAGAGCACTAAATGCACTTTAAGCACCACTGCAGTTTGCATAGCCAGACCCTGGCGTGGTTCCAGCCACTTGCTGCAGGTATTTGTAATAAAGATGGATTATCAGCTCCTCACATTCCTGATGTCTTCCAGGGCACAGTTAATCCAAACAGATGCATCTGGACATTGCAATGAATTAAGTTGTAGTTTTTATTGCAAAGCCCTTAAATTAGATCCTGTAGAACAGGCCATTGAAAAAAATGAAAACGTAGTCAAAAGAGAAATTGAAACTATAAGAAACAGTCACTGGATTTAAGATATTAATTTTGTCAAAGAAAATAATTAGATCTGGGCTAAGCCCCCTGCTGTTTGTGAGTCAGCTGGAATTTTATGTGTTTCTTACTTTATTCCACCTTTAGTATAACAACTACACTATTCTTTAAAAAACTCAGTCATCATATGTTTAAAACTGGCAGAGAATTTTCCAACTCTCTTTTCTTTGTTTTTTTTTTTTATTTTGGATTTCTGGATGAAATCTTTGAATCAACAACAGTTATGACATGTCATAGGATATGAGTCCCCCAGGGAGTCCTTTCACCCCCTGTCCATGATTGTGACTCAGCTGGGAGTTTTATTCATGTCCTTTTGTCTTCAAGGGGCTTCAACTTTTTAAACTAAATATTTGCTCTGCTGTCATGCAACAGCTCATTTGCTTGGTTTCCTGATTGTTCTGGTTGCCTGTATTTTTATTTTAATTATTTTAATTTTTTTTTCGTGTTTTGCAGCAACCATCTGGCTCTTATGCCACAGTCCCTTCTCTGGAGGTGATGGTGAGTGTAGGGATGGTGCCTCCTGCCATCCAAATGAAATGTGACATGAAGATTCTACATTTTCCATATCCTTTCTCTCCTAAGAAAGGACCAAAAGGCAATGTGGCCCAAAGTCAGTATGAAACCTAAAAGAGATTATAGATCCCCCCAAATATATGTACCAGAGCCCTGGGTCCCACCTTGCTGTATTATTACTGCCCACACATGGTTGTGATCTATCAAAAACTTCCCTTTAAGTGGGGCTATTACTTCCTAAATAAATAGAACTTAGATAAATAAAAACTCCATGGTTTGTATGCATTCCTCAGATGGCCTTCACCCATTTCATGGATATTTGCACTACAGAAAGAAAAAGCATCTTATAAGCTCAATAATAGAGGCATAAAATTCAGAAATTGCTAAATTCCATTTTTTTTTTAATATCTGCTGAATACATAGATTGTGATTCCATTTTAGCAAAAAGCAGCATTGAGCTGGGTGAAATTAGAGAAACTGTTGCCTCTCAAAACAGTGGGTATTTCTGTGAAGGTTTTTTTTGGTTGAGTTGGCAATTTCAGATAACAGTCTTGGTAATGAAAATGTTGAAATAACTTTAACAGCCCAAATGGCACCACTGCAATAAACTGCAGCATAAAAATTCAAACTCTGTTAGAACATATAAGCTTGGCTTAAATAGAGCAAAGCCTTACTTAAGTATCATCTTTTTATTTGTTTGGATTCAGCATATTTTGCAAACAGAAATGTGAGCTAATATAAAAAGAAGTAATGATTGTTGGGAGCCGAGTCCTTGCCTTTCTTTACACTAAAAATAGACTGTGAAATGGAGCGTTGCCTCAAAAACACCTCCAAGCAATAGAGGAATAATACAGCCACCCATAAAGCAACACATTATCAGAATCAGCTCCTTTAATGGCTTCATTTTCTTCTTCCCAAAGTCTCCCCCATCATGAGATCTAACAGAGTCAATTCATTCACCAAGAACCAAAATATTGGTATCTGCTTTAACTTTTTTTTTAGGTACTTCTGCTTACTTTCTTTTCTTAAAATAAAATACGAAAAAGACCCTCAAGCAAACAAAGAAACAAACAAAAAACCCCAAACTTAACAACTACAAACAGACATAAATAATTTCTTTTTCTCAAAGCCAAAGCTCTACTTTACATCCTGGCTGTGACCAACAAAGCCATCAGCTCAGGAAAATGGGTCACATTCAGGCAGCAAAGGGGACTTCAGGGAGTTCTGCATCCAAGGCGAGTCTGAAATAACAGAGTTCCCAAAAAAATTTCAGCTGGCAAATCCTTACTCTGAGCTATGATATTTCAGACTTGTCTGCATCATCATCCAGTTTTCCTCCTGGTCTGTGTTGTGACAGTTGATGTTGTCACAGAGCCTTTTTGGTAATCAAAAACTTGTTCAGTAAATCCCCTGCTGTGTCTCGGTGAGACAGAAATCAGGGATCATCAGCACGTCACACTGGCTGTGCTGGGGTCCATACAAATTCACACCACTGGTATAATATCATGGCTGCTAATTACAAAGAGATAGACACAGAGAGAGACACAAAGCAAGAGATGGAACGAAAATAAGAGAGGGAGAACCTGACAGTGGATGTTTATGTTGGGTGAGGAGACCTTTGTGGTGCAACATCACAGCTCTACTGCACAGACAAAACCTGGAACCACACGGGGCTGGTGAAACAGGAAAGGAAGGCATGGCTGAAGGACCATTTTTTAACCTTTCTGTTGTTTTCCCTGATGTGATGAATTTGCTGGGGGGTGTGTGTGTGCTCTACAATGTCCTGTTTGACATTGTGTCTCCGTGAGACAGAAATCAGGGATCATCAGCACGTCACACTGGCTGTGCTGGGGTCCATACAAATTCACACCACTGGTATAATATCATGGCTGCTAATTACAAAGAGATAGACACAGAGAGAGACACAAAGCAAGAGATGGAACGAAAATAAGAGAGGGAGAACCTGACAGTGGATGTTTATGTTGGGTGAGGAGACCTTTGTGGTGAAACATCACAGCTCTGCTGCACAAAACCTGGAACCACACGGGGCTGGTGAAACAGGAAAGGAAGGCATGGCTGAAGGACCATTTTTTAACCTTTCTGCTGTTTTCCCTGATGTGATGAATTTGCTGGGGGGTGTGTGTGTGCTCTGCAATGTCCTGTTTGAGCTTAACCAATATTCCTGGGCTTCAGTGACAACGTTTCCCTTTCCTTTTCAGTCTCTGAATGCAGCACAGGTTCTTTCCAGTACAGGAAATGCTGACCAGCCTTAGAGGAACATTTTGTACAGCCACACACCTCACCAGTGCAGCACTGAATGTTGGACTTGATGGTCTTGAAGGTCCTTTCCAACCTCAGGGATTCCATGATTCTGTACATCCAGGGCTGCATCCCTCTTGTTAACCACCAGCAATCCCTGAGGGGTTACTCAAGGGGGGACACAGCTCTAAATGTTGCTCTTCTTCAGGGATAAATTCACCCAGCGGCCTAATTATTCATGGAGCTGCAAAAGCAACAGTTCTACTAAGAGACCTTTTAGTATCTGTGTCTGGAGAAGCTGTGGCTGCCCCTGGATCCCTGGAAGTACCCAAGGCCAGGCTGGACAGGGCTTGGAGCACCCTGGGATGGTAGAAAATGTCCCTGCACATCCCTGAACAGGATGATCCTCAAAATCCCTTCCAACCCAAAGCATATGGAGGATTTTTTAGGATTCTATGCAGAAAGAGAGAAAAGGCTAAAAGGAGATGAGAACAGCTCACATCGTTGGATGGAGACAAGAACAGCTGATGTGTGCATGCAGATCTCTGTGGGGAGAATGCTCCTGCCTTTTCAAGGAGTCTGGAGGTAAAGCAGTGAGGGAAGAGGAACTCACACAGAGCATAAAGGAGCAGTGAATAAAAGCAACACAGAAAAAAAAAGCTTTTAATGGAAAAGGCAGGAAACTGAAAGTTTCAGAGTAGTCTTAAGGGTACTTAAGGCTCTGAGAAAATGTATTCTGTCCTGCTTTTTAATCTGTCTTTGATAAAACAATAGATTACTCCCCTCAGGCATATACTTTACGCCAGTATATCCTGATAGCCATTAGCAGGTCATGTATCTTGTTTGACTGTCAACGTTGTGGAAGAAACATTTGTGAAGGCTTTGCAGGCATTAATGTAATACCAGGATATATCTAAACAGAGCCTGGCAAACAAGCACAAGAAGCTTCTTTCCAATGCAAAATGAGAAGCAGAATTTAAAGCAAAATACTCAGTATTTCCTATCTCATTGTATCTCCAGTCTGCTTTGGTACATCAGGTAACATCAGGCTGAGAAGATGCAGCACAGAATCCCACATGGTTTGGATTGGGAGGGACCTCAAAGCCCACCCAGTCCCACCCCTGCCATGGGCAGGGACACCTCCCACTGTCCCAGGGTGCTCCAAGCCCTGTCCAGGCTGGCCTGGGACATCGTTTGTGCTCTGCTCCTCTTCCCTGTGTGTCATGGGACCGTGCCTCTGCTTGCCTCAGCTCCCAGCTGGAGACACCAACTCCAGAACAAGGGTCCAATTGCCAGAATAGCTCCTTCATCTGCCGTGGGAAAGGCAGGAACTGGCAGGGTGTTTATTTGCTTCCATTCCCATCACTGGTAGTCAGCTGGGAATTCCTGTGTTTGACTTTATGATCATGCTCAGCTGGAATTTTTGCAGCTGAGATGCAGGAATGAATATCTGCTTGCAGTTCTGTCACGTTTGGCTTTATGCACCTCATTTTTTTTCTTTTCCAAAGTCATAACAAAAGAAGATCATAACATCATGAACTAGTCATCTGCAGGGGGAGAAAGAATAATGGGGTTAACTCAATCAAAACATTAGATTTATAAAAGTACAGAGATTTCTGCCTTTTCATTGGTGAGTCTTTGTAAGAAACAATGAATTTCATGCAATCACACACTGGTTTGGACTGGAAGGGACCCTAAAGATCATCTGTCTCCCACGGGCAGGGAAATGACTGGCTTCTGTGAATTAAACTTTTGTCCAAACCTAACAAATGTTCTTAGTTCAGTGGCACCTGGACACTTTTAGCTACAACTTTGCATTTTCCAAGTGCTGCAAGAGCAATGACTACATCCTGATAGCACAGCTAGAATGGTAAGGTTGCCCTGGGCTGCTTCTCTAGGTTGTAGCTCTCACTCCAGTTTTTACCAGTTTCTTTTCTGTCATTTTTGCCAGATTGTACCCTAAAAGATAGGAAAGGATGTATTTACAAACTGCTTCCAAAGGGCAACTCTGAAACACACAGAGTGGCAGAGACAGGGGAGCAGATAAACCTACAGCTCATCTCTGCAAGGCCTGGCAAAACCAGAGATAAGTGTGTGCAGAGCTCAAAATCTCTGCTCACTCTTGCCAGGTTTATGTTTATTGCTATTATTTTAAAGGTATTGAGGGAGTACAGGAGCAAAGGAGAAATGTCATATTATACACAGAGACTGAGGGTAGTTTTTTTGCCAATGGCTCTTAAATAACAGTATAAACCCATTAATCCCATTCTCATTTTATCTTAAGTGCTAACTGCTTAACTGAGATTGATCCCTCTCAGGTAAAGATAATGGCCAGGGGATTTCAAGTAACAAACCCCCCTATTACAGTAAATTAGATTTGTATAGCTGGACATTAATGGATTATTTTATTAGATTAAGCACAGCAGATATTTAGTCCACTTTCTGAAATTTATTATTATGTAGTCACTGGTTATATCCATGGCAGGAATATTCCCATGGGAGGTACAGTACCAATGGAATTCAGACCAGGATCTCCCCTCCTTCTTGTGCAATGGCTGAAGGAAGCTGGAGTTGCCACCCGAACACTCCTTCAAATGAAGAGGGCTTTGAATTATTATCCAAATTTTAATGAATTTTATTGTTCATTTAGTTCTGATCCTACACACAGGCAAGCAGAGCTCTTGTCTGAAAGCTCCACTTTGTTGTTTCACGTGTAAGAGCAACTTTTATTTTCCTTGTTTTACTGATTAATTCCAGTCCAACTCTTCTCTCCTGTGAAGGGACAACAAAAATTGTGTGCTGGCTCTGTTGTCCCTTTGTCTGTCCTTTGTCCCTGCCTGTGTTCAGGGTGTAAGTACAACGTGTGTAATTCCAAATACACTCTGGGCTGCACCTGGGGACATGGACAGGCAGCACCTCTGTCAGGCTGCCAGCTTTGGCTGCTCCAACACTTCCCCACTCCCCTTCCAGACATTCTGGAGGGGAAGAAAAGGGAAAGGCTACAATGGCATCACTGGTTTCCTTCAGCAGGCGACCCTTAATTACCTAACTTATTTTCTGTGTTTTAAACTACCCAGGTGATTTGAAGCTACAATAAAAACCTGATGAGTAACAGAAATTCACCTCTCTGTCCTCTGAGATCCATGTTCATCTTGAGAGCATAGCTTGTATTTGTACCCAGTTTTGCAAACCATCACCAAAAAACCAGCTGTCAAACGTTGAATTATAATGTTTTCATGCTCACCCACCTCCCTGCTTTTTCATACAGGCTGACCAACATTTCAGCGAGGATTTAAGGATTTGAGGTTATTTTACATAAAACTATAATTATAAATCCACCAGAAAGTTGGGATTTTCAGACAAAGGAAATACATAAGCTGGAATGCAGTGCAGGCAAAACCAGAGATAAGTGTGTGCAGAGCTGACAAAAGGCAGAGCGAGGATGGAGATGGTTGCAGTTCCTTCTGTCCTGGTGGGTAAAACTGATAAGGAATGGATGAGGCTCAGCTGTCAGGAGCATCTACCACCATTCCCTGGGCTGCAGACACTGACTGGGGTCCAGAGGATGCCAGGGATGGTGCACAGCTCTGCCTGGGTCAGCCGAGGCAGGAGGGAGGGAAGGGACGGCGGGTGAAGCGTTTCTCCCCTCATTTCCCACTTCAGCACCAGTGCAAAGGATTCCTGACTGCAGCTCCTCAGAGAAAAATGGGCCCAAAACAGAGTTATGGACCCCACCACCATCAATGGCCATGTCAGAGCAAGTGTGACCCCAAAAACCACCTGCTGTGCAATTCCTGACAGAAACAGAAATCGTGATCTTCTGTACAAGGCAGAAATTAATAATCTTCAGTTGGAATTCTAATCTTGTTACTAATTTTCAGGGATCAGCTGAATAGGAACACAAATTATGGATGCAGATGGCTTAATTTGTAGACTTTTCCTACCAGAAATGTGGGATTTAGAGCATATATATATTGAGTTTATACCCTATAAACCCCTCAGAGGAGAAATATTATGGATGAAGAATATATACAAGCAAAATGCTGGCACAATTAAATAGGTACATTAATAAGCTTTAAATACATTTAAACTGGAGCTTAATAAAGGATTTTTACCACCTTGAGGAGGCTTTTAAAGAACCTTTCAGCACATAATACATTTTGGAAGTATATACAGTGTTCTGTTAATTTGGGGGAGGTCTGCAGGATGTGATGTGGTGACCCAGTCACTGAGAAGGCATCTTCTCTTCCTACTCTTTTAAGAAATGAGGAGAAAAAACTTGATTGTGTTCAGTGTTATATTTGGGTTTAGCAGATTCTTTTTTTGTGTGTGTAAAAGGCATTAACCAGATGCAGCAAAATCCTAATATTATTTTTTCAATACCATTTTTTCAAGTTGCATACAGTGTATGCTGGATTTTTTCTGACTGTTTTTCTAATCTTTAGTTTTACTTGGGCCATGCCTTCAAGACTTCTTGTTCATTGATTTTTCTCACATCTCAGAGGACTGAAAATCCTGTGGTGAGTGTTACTTACAGGAAGAACAAAAAGAGGCTTTCACAAAATCTTGTGATGAGTCACACTGACAAGCTCATGTAACTCCAGGGATGATTTTCATCATGAGCAATGATATTTTGTAAATGTGTGAGCATAATTACCACTGGTGGTATTAAAAACAATATAAGCAACTCAGTGGTCCTTCACATTATTTCTAAGTGACAGTTTTTGAAATATTTATTTTTAATACCAGTATACAGAAGCTTTTAAAAGATTTTCTATTATTAAAAGTTTCATTCCCACCACCTATTTTTTTCCTCACTTCCTCCAACATTCCTGCATTACTCTTTCATTACAGGTACTATTTGCTTGCATATGTTGCACGAGTTCATTAAAAATACCCAGAAAAATGAATGGCCACACTCCTCTATAATTACATTTCTCTAGAAGTGCAAAGTAATTGTAATTGCTTCCTGACCAGCAACCTTTTCTCATTCTACTGATCCTTTTTGTCCTCCCTCCTTTCAAGTTGCTCACGTTCCTTTCTTCTGCATCACACTTGACCCCGTTTTCACTGCCTTTTGCCATTCCACTAAACATCTCATATTATATTTTCTGCATCCCCACCATCCCTGAATGCATTCCATAAAATTTTTTTGCCCAATCCCATTCAACATCCCATGGCAAGTTCACTCTTTTCTGTAATACTTCTGGTATTCCCCTCCTTAGCAGCCACAGAGGTCTGTGTGACCCCCTCCAAGGGGGGCCTGGAGCAACTTGGTCTGGTGGAAGCTGTCCCTTCCCATGGTAGGGGATGGCACTGGATGGGCTTTAAGGTCCTTCCAACCCAAAGAGTTCTGGATTCTGGGATTTTTTTAAGATGCTGAGAGGTCCCTTCCACTACCCACCCATCAGAGATCTGAGGGAGAGCTCAGATATCCTGTATTTTCTCCATCGCTGTCCTGTAAGAGTTTGGCCATGTAAATCTAATTTATTCCCTGCTTTGTCTCCTGTTTCTGCTTTTACACTGGAAAGCTGCTCACCAGATATGTTCATAGGCCATATCTGCATTCCAAATATCCACGTGTCCTTTGCCTTCCACATCCCTTTTACCTTCTTCATGTCTCACACAGCCTTAAAAAGATGATAGATTTGAAAAATGGGAAAGGTTGTGGACTCCCCATCCCTGGCAGTGCCCAAGGCCAGGTGGATGGGGCTTGGAGAACCCTGGGTTAGTGGAAGGTGTCCCTGCCCATGGCAGGGGGTGGGACTGGATGGGCTTTAAGGTCCCTTCCAGCCCAAACCATCCATGATTCTGTGACTCTGTGAAAGTGAAGTCCTGGACACTTCCATGGAACCCAAGCTTTTCAAGTGCCACCCACAAATCCAACCTCCTGAGGAATTCTCCTGCATTTTGTCACCAACAAACCCTACACCATCTTTTAATATCAGTGTACAGATAATGATATCTGCACGAGCAGATGAGGCTGCCCAGTGACACTTTTAGAACGTACTTGTTTTCCTAAAGTGTCACTTCTGCGAGACTGGAAATGAATCTGGAATTAGGCTGGCCTAATTCCACAAATCTCTTTTTGCCAACACACCACTCATCATTTAAGAAGAGTTGCAATTAGGAGCACTTAAGAGCTTCCATGATTAGGGATTCTGTTTGAAAATTCAGTGTAAGCTCATTATGCTGCTGCATATCATTACATTTCCAGGCAGAAGAGGGGACATTGTGTGCAAGTTGTTGTACAATTGGCTAATCCAGCCCCATTCACCACGAGAAGAATCATTTGCTCAAGAGAATAATCACTCTTACAGCTGGCATGTCCACGAGTCAAAAGTACCCTTTGGTTCCATCCAGTGAATCTGCAGGAGCAGCAGAAGGGAATCTTTCTGCTGGAGGGGGCTGACTGTGGAAATGACCAGCCCAGCTGGTGAATCAGTGGAGGAAAAAAACCTAATAAAATGGATAAAAAAGGGTTAAAAAGTGGGTAAAAGTGGTGCATGGTGGACAGCTCTTTTCCAAATGCAGCAGCAGTGAAAAAAAAGCGTTGGAGTTCCCAATTTAAGAAGGAGTTAAACAGTTCTTAACATGTGTTGCAAGGTCTCCAAGTGACCAAGCCAACCCAGAAATGAGGTTAATAACAGAGTTACATGGCAGCACCAAGGCTGCTGACTGCAGATTTAGATCTGAAGTAAAAGATTATTACTCATATTCTTCTGAATATTCATTTGATACTTGGCATCCTGGGCTCTCTTTTCCCCATTTCTCACTCCACAGACTCTGTTTTCCAGTCGCTTCTGGAGATTCTGCTTTTTTTTCCCCTCTAATTTTAAGCAATATATTTTTCCTAAATGTGTTCCACCCTTTGTCTCCATAAACAATTGTCTCCATATGTTTGGCATTTTCTCTGCACACAGCTAAATACAATTCTCATATATAGACATAATTCTCAGATGAACTTGCACAAGTGACAGCAGAAAACCTTTAAAAAATATTCACTTGGTACCATCATTACTGACTAGTTTTGTGAGGTACTTTAAGACTCTTCACTTAAATAAACAGCTCTATTCCTTTTTTTCCTCCCCTTATTTTAAAACAAGTGAAAGCTGAAGGAGGACATGGTTGATATTTGATATTTGATATTTGCCTCTCTACAAGCTGACACAAAAGTACAAAATATTGACAGATAGTATCTGGAGAGTCTGGTGTTTGACTGAACTGAGTCTCTGGGTACGTATTTTGCTAAGGGAAGGGCAGCTAATGGGTGAATATGGTATTTAATCTATTTTAAGACCACAGGGATGTCTACAGATATTCTATAAAATGTCAAGTTTGCTCCTCAGCAGCAACCCATGACTGCTGCTATGGGGCAGTAGGAACATGTATGAAGCTGAATGTAAATTGCTCAGCAGCATTTTCAAATTATCTTTGCTTGCAATCTTTCTTCTTTTGCAAATTGAACATTTTCTTAGTTGGAAAACCAACTTTTCTTTCTCTTCTCTGATCTCTATCCATAAACAAAGGGTCAGTGGTTGGAGTCAACGATCTTAAAGGCCTTCTCCATCCTAAAAATGCCTGTGATTCTTTCAGAAAGAGTGGCAGAATTTTACAATACATTAAAGGTGCTGTATTCCACTCAATACTACTCCCTCATCATTTCTACATTACATTTTTCTCTTTTCAAACCACAATAAACTTGAGCACTTACTCTGAAGAATCCTTTCTGAAGGCATCAGCCACCTTTGGGAGACATTCCTTGGTACAAGATTGAAGCTAAAAGAGCACAATGCCAAAGCACATTAAGTAGATAATTTCCAGTGAATCCTCCTTGTCCAACCTCTTTTTTTGCTTTTTCTTTCCCCCAAAGAAGAGTGAAACATTTAACTTCAACAGAAATGGTCTTTTTCTTTTAAATAATAACCATGATTGAGGAGTTGAGAGGGATACAGGTCGAGTATTACACATGCAAAATGCCACCAGTGCTTGTTATTCTGCTCAGTGAATACTTTGTTCAGGATTTCTGAGAGCAGAGTCCTTCAAAATGAAATGAAAAAAATATGGCTTCGAGTTCAAGGCTGTTTGTCACCAATTCAAAACCTGGGGTTATTGTTCTCTCTCAATTTTATAATCACGCAGTGAAACAGAAATATTTTTAAAATCTGAAAATCCAGCCCAGAAGAATAAAACTGATGACAAGAGATAATTAATTCAGGGGAGCACAGAGAGAAACTCATTAAAAAGGCAACAGATTGATGACATCTGTTAAAGCATTAAATATATATCTCCAAAGCAATAATGTTGGTCTTTGATCCTTTTCTTTCCAGCCAAATGCAACAGATTTTTACAGATCCTCAAAATCATCTTTTTTTTCCATTCGGATTAGTAGGAAGTAGGCTCAAATGTCTTGGTACTGGTTCCCAAATAGGATTTACTTGCCTTCCTCATCAACATGAGGAAGACAAAGAAAAAAGATGACAAGCTGGGGTTCAAAATAGCTGTTCAGTGTCACAAATTAGGCTGCACAGAAAGCAGGCCCTCCAATGACCTAGGCTGAAATTAATGAATTTAGTATTTGTTATGGACTTTTCTCATAGATATTTAAGGATGACCTGTAAGTACAAGCCCAAACAATCTCTCTCTGAATCATTAAAATAAAAAAAAAAAAAAAACCTCAGTATTTCCCCACTAAAAGGCTTTAAGAATTTATTATTTTTAACTAATTTTGCTCTCTTTACGTATTGCTTGTTCAATGCAAATATAGGATGTTAAATTTACTTTAAGAATAAAAAACTAAGGAAAAGTTATATTTTGGGGACTTACATTCACTAAGATTTGGGAGACTGTAAGAGAGCAATTGTGCTGGAGAGTAAAGAACTGGGTTATGGGAATGGCCATAAAACCCCATGGAAAATGGTAGGGAACAATGGGAAAAGTTCATCTCCCAGGGTCAGAGTGACATGCTCAAACCAGAAAAGCAGATATTAAAGTCCTAGGGAGCACTTTCTATCAGGGTGGACTTGGAAAACAAGAACAGAGAGTAGGTTGAATAAAATTCATGGAAACCTCCCAATGATTTTCACATTATAGCAAGAATATAGAAAATCCTATAATAGGCTGTCTCTGGGTTATTTTTTAATGGATAGAAAAAATTAGAATTCCAGAAAATTTTTGGTGGAAGTAGGACATAAACCTTGCAGGAGAATTTTTACAGATCTCTCTCCATTTGTATTATCAAAACCTAGACTGAGAAATTTCCATGTAGAAAACAAATAAAAGCTGATAGTTAAAGCCAACAAAATATAGTTAAAAATTAAATATTTATAAAATTGAGCAACATTTCAACCCATTTCAGTGTAGACACTTCAAAAGCTGATGGAATGTGTGTGCATAGATATTTAAAAAGAAACTGTAATGACAGCAGTACAGTCAATACAGTCTTTTCTGCTACACCTAGTTAGCATTAAAATTAGACTTTTTTCCCAGTGGAAAAGCTGTCCTATTTCTAACAGTCTTTATAAGAATTATTCATGTTTACACCTTCCACAAACACACAGATTTCTTGGAGAGAGAGTGGAAATACATTAGGAGATATTCCTAAAGAGAGAGAAAGAAAAGGCGACAGGGAAAAAAAAAACGGTATTAAGACACTTTCTGGTACAAGGAGACCAGAAGGCAGCACTGAATCCTGACTCATAGAATTGCAAAACCCTCGATGTGTTTAACAGCCACCAACAAGGAAAAGTGAGATAGCAAATGTCTGGAGTCACAGATTGGCATTAGTTGGAAGTTTATAAATGTTAATTGACACCCAAATCCTTGATTTCAAATGATGCTGAACCACTCTTGGCACCCACACAGCTCCACTGCCAGAAAGAGGAAAACAAAACCATCACCATGAGTGCATAAGACATGATTTAACTCAACAGTGGCCAGTTATGCTTTACATAATCCTAATAAAAAGATATTTTCTACTAACACTTGGGAAGGAGTTAAATTTGTCTGGTTTTCGTCATGCAAATATTCAATGCTAAGTTGGTTTTTTTTGGACAGAACTCTGTATACCAATTAAATTGTGAAGGTCAAACCTGGATTATAGCCAGCCCTGTAGCTCAGTAAATTCAGTGTGGCTATTGCTAGAACAGGACTCAGGCTGTGTGCTGATTTTGCAAGGATCAAACCCCTCTTGGCCAGGTTTGGTCTCAACTTATTCTCTCCCTTAGGTCTATGTAGCTGTAACAACAGCCTTTCCAAAGACCAGGTGATGATGCCAATTTTGAGGGCATTTTAAATGGCATAACCACAATTTATAAGCAGTCAGGAGTGACCAGGAGTCACTGGATGCTGAGCACCCTGTCTTTGTCTCAGCCAACACGTGGGTTTTGGAAACACAATGAAGATGAGCCACACCAGCATGGAGGAATCTTGATTCTTAGCAGAAAGAGTTTGATAAACACAAATGATGACAGTTTTATAATCACTTCTAATCTGCAACTCTGATAAAGAACATCTTCAAGTGTTTAATAAAAAATATTATGGAAAATTAAGAATGGAAGTTGGGTTTGCATTTATTTGATTTTTATCTCGGTGTACAAGGATTTAGTCATCCTGTAAAGATATTGTCTATATTGACTACAATAAAACTTCCTCCCTCACAGGAGTATTAAAACATTTCTCTGTTTGCTGTTGACTTTACCCATCATTCAATGTTATCCCATTTTTTTATATTTTAAGATACAGCAAAAAATTGGATTTTCTTTATATTTTGATATTTCAATTTTCTCATCATAACTTATTTCTTTCTTAACCTCTCTGAAAAGTAAATAAGCTCATTGTTTTTTCCTGCCATAAATGCAGCATTTTCCATGCTTTTCAGGATAACTTTTCACTTCCCTAAAATCCTAAGCCCCAGGTTGATATGATTCTCTTTGTTTCCTACACCAATTACAGCATTGCTGAATAACTGGAGCTTGTAAAAAAAATCAGTGAGTTTATTTTTCTGCATTTTAAATCTAAGAAACATTCCCACTGCAGGCTGTGGCAGTTTGATGTTGGTTAGGGGCCAAGCACCACGAAAAATTAACTTACTTGCCTCTGCTATTGCTGAGCAGAGGAGGGAGAACTAAGACTTCATTTTCATGAGGTAAAATAAGGATTATTGAAGAAAAAGGAAAACTTCAAGATAAAACAAGTCCAAACTCAAGTAGTATAAAGAAGATTTATTACTAACAGAATTAAAAGTAAAAAGAATAATGAGAAACCAAAGGAAACTTTCAGAGCACTTTTCTCTTCCAGTACCTCCCTCTTTCCACCAAACCCGTGCAAGGGAAACAAACATTGGGTTTTGGTCAGTGTTTCATTTCTTAAGAGTCTTTCTTTATGTTTGTGGAAAAGAGTTTCTTCCGCTGTGCTGTGGGATCCATCTCGCAGGAGACAGTTCTCTATGAACTTCTCTGGTATGGTTTCAAACTTCACAAACAGCAGCCTGCCCAAGTCTGCTGCAGTGAAAAATCTCTC
>VYXG01004686.1:0-88381 GCA_013397235.1 Lanius ludovicianus
CCAATACCTGAAGGGAGCCAACATGAAAGAAGGAGAGGGATAATTTATAGGAGTCTGGAGTGGCAGGGCAAGGGGGAGTGGCTTCACACTGACAGAAAATAGGTTTAGATTAGATACGAGGAAAAAAATCTTGGCCATGAGGGGGGTGAGGAACTCACATCGGTTGCCCACAGAAGCTGTGGCTCNGGAACTCACATCGGTTGCCCACAGAAGCTGTGGCTCCCTCGTCCCTGGGAGGCTGGACAGGGCTTGGAGCAACCTGGTCTAGTGGAAGGTGTCCCTGCCCATGGCAGCTGGTGGAATGGGGTGAGTTTTAAGATTCCTCCCTACCCAAACCATTCTATGACTTTATGATTCTATGTTTCTATAATGCAGGGCTATTGTGGTGTGTAATCCATAGGTGGTAGGGATAGATGAAGTCTCTCTCACTTTTCTGAGCTGTGATTCACCAAGACACTCATTTCAGTGTCCTCTCAGCCTCCGCTTGGCTCACACAAACTGGGGTCCTGGTGGGCATTGCCCTACATCTTGCAAGCATAGGCACTGTAGAAAATGCACAAACTGTACAAGTCAGGTGTCTGTTTTTCACTGTTTCTTGCACTGGAATGAGGCAGTGTTGAATTAAGTGTAAAGTGTATGTGAAAACCATTAGGCAAAGGCTGCTTTAAACAATGAGACTTATCATGATAATAAGTGTTAGACTTGGTAGTCAGCAATAACAGGGTCAGCGCCTTAGAGAGCAGCTCATTGCAGAGTGTCAAGAAAAGGGAAAGTGATTAACTTGAGTTTCCAAGGGAAAATGAGCAGTCCACGAGTTCAGTGCTAGATTGTCTGTAGTCATGCTAAGAGTCTTTGTCTCTCTTTCCCTCAGCAGCAGGAGCAAACTCCCTGCTTGAGTATGCCTTCCCCGCTGCTAAATCCATTTACATCGGGAATTGCTGGAACAGAGAGGAAACCCAGTGATCTGAGCAGGCCAGAGACCCAGGATGTCCTGAGTTCTCGTGCTAAGGCTTGGCAAAAAAATTGGCTCCTGCCATTTCCTCTTCTCCCTGCAAAGAGTTTAATTCAGTAATTATTCTAAGAAACAAGATCTCTGCATGCTTGGCGAAAGGCCAGAGATTCATCCGAACTTGTGGGCTTGCTTCACTGATGTTTGGGCCAATTGGTGCACTCAGGCTGCACAATGAGTTGCAGATGTAGTGATCTCATGTACTTCATTGGTGAAAAGAACAGAAATGTTTGCCCTGTAGTCGAATGTAAATGTAAAAAGATGGTTGCCTGAGACTGCAATCTGAACATCCCAAAACGGCATCACACCAACCCTCCCCCAATTTAATCCTTTTCTTTGTTGCCTCATCTCTCCCATCTGTGAAATGGAAACAATTCCACTTCACTTTGGCCTGCTTTGCCCCGAGGAACTGGAATGAGCTAGACCTTTCAAAAGGACTTTGAAGACAGATTATTGTTTTTCATTACTGTGTGCAACACTTCTCACCATGAAATGATATTTCAGAATAAAGGTACAATTCTGCTCTGCCAAGAAAGTAATACTAACCTTCCACCAAAAACATCACTGCTTTGTTAGATAAAAATCAGCTGTGTTTGACAGAGTGATTTGTAAACTTTGCCAATGCTATGTGGTTCTGCATGACCAGCTTGGACATGGTGTATTTTATTTTTTTCCCTACTTTCTGGGGGGGATTATGCGTTGTGACTTTGACCTGGGACATTTCCTTTCTTCAGGAGAATTAAGCTTCAGTTGTTTTTCTGCTAGCACTGAGTATCATTTGCAGACTACGAAATATGATTTCCTTCTTTTAAAATGGGTCAGACCCTTTTGGGTTTTTAACCACAAACAATGGAACTCAGAGAAAAATCCAGAAGCATACAGGCTTGGGAGCCTTTGTGGCTTCAGATGTGAAACAGGCCTGTCTAATGCATTCAGTTCCTTGTCAGTTGTGAAAGAAATGTCTAAAGTTTCGTAATACCATATCAGTTGTGCAAAAAGCTTGTCCTTTTAAAGTAGGTGCTTAAATCTGCACTTGGTTTTAGTAAAGCTTAGTCTATTTTTATGCCTGAAGAAGTTTCATTTTCTAGGAGTGGTGGGAGGAAGGTAAAGAATTCATTTAAGGGTTTTTTTTTTTTCAGATAGGAGACATGTAACTCCATTTCAGATGTCTGTGTCTCATTCAGGGCAATTAAGGATTTCATGTCATTTGATATTCTCTTTGAGAAGCACAGGAATTGGTTATGAGTTTCTACCCTTGTTAGATTTAAACTCTATTTCATTTTAACCCTGGAGAATTAGTCTGGGTTGAAGTGCATGCATGCATGAATTAAATCACAGCAACATCGCTACGTCTCTTTTTAGCGCAGAGCTCTCAAAGCCCTTAATCATGTGTTCATTTCTGAGACCTGCCCAGTGATATGGGTACAGTGGCTGTATCACTTCCAGAACTGCAGAATACATGTGCAATAAAACACTCCTCTTCCTTTCTTCTTCTGCAAGGGCTGTTACCTTGAGCAGGCTGCTACATCCACCGTGCAGCCTGCAGAGTGATGTGCTTTGTTTATAGCTCAAGCAGAGGGGTTTGAGTGAGGCTGTTGCCTAATAAAGGACGTTTTTAGCTGGTTGAGCACTAGTAATTCCTGTTTAAATGCTTACAATCCCATTGATTTAATCTGGCACAGTTTCAGCAGGCTAGACGGGTGAATGTCTGCTGCTCAGAGTCATCAGTAGCCTCAGGGCTTTCTCCAGTGAGGTGTGAGATGTGGATTTGAGAGACAAAGAGCTTCAACTCTGGCTCATCTGTGCTATCCAGCCCTGTGTAAAAGGTGAAGGCTCTGTTTGCAAAGGGGACAACCTTGCTCAGTTCTCCAAATGAAATCTGAGTGAGATCCTACCAGGTAAAATCCCAAGCTGAAGAGCTCAACTTCATCCATCCCGAGTGCTGCATCAGCTATTTTTTGTAGCACCTTCTTATGCCATAGGCACAAAAAAAAAGCACAAAACAGCCTAGGAAGGGGTGAATGACTCTGCAGAGCTCAGAACTGAAATTAATTAGCATCACTCTCCCATGGCTGGAAGAGACCTTAATGGGCCAGCTTGAGTCCCTCAGCAGAAGCTGCAGCCCTTTAAATGACAGAGCTGGCTGTTAAAATCTGGAGAGACAAACAACATGACAGCCGTGGTAGGTCACCTCCTGCAGAAAGCATAACAAAATATTTGTGTATCTTAGGCAGATGGAGGGACCAGAAGCACGTGGGGAAGCAGGTACGTTTGTAATTACCCGGAGCGGCAGCTCACCTTCACAGACCAGCAGAGCTGGCTTAATGTGGCAGCAGCAGCTATTGCACCAGCTGAAGGAACAGCAAAGCTGCCATGGCAACACCTTCTCCTCAGGGGATCCCAGGCAGAATTCTGGCCAAGCCAGACCAAATTTCTCCTGTGTTTTCCACTGGAAAAGTGCCCCTCCAGCTGGCTACCATAGACAAAATCCAGCCCATAAACTGAAATAGAGTAAACAGTAGTTAAGCAGTTACAGCTCTTAAGATCTTGCAAGCAGTAGGAGCAGCTGTCAGGTTGGGAGGCACCTCCTCCAGTGCATGGTATAGGCAGCCACAGTGTGACAAGGATGTTGATGGTGAGACTGGCTGGAACCACAGCCTCAGGGAGTGGCTCTAGTGACCCACTCCAAAATCATTTCCCACCCAAGTGACTCAGACATGAGAAGAGCCACAGAGCACCAGAGATGGACAATTTTGCTACACGTTTCTTCCTGGTGAAGGCCTTCTCTCCCATGTAGGAAAAAGGTTCAGCAAATTCCATGGCGGAAGTTCAAAGAGTGCAGGAAAAGGCTTTGGATTTTTTTTCCTCCCAAAGTCGGTGCTCAGCCTTTTTCTTTTTAATGAAGCCATCATGGGCTACTCAGTTTCATGGGTTGCCCCATTCCTCTAAAAAAACTATGTCAGTTTTCATTAATCCTTAATTGCTTTGGCTGGAACACAGACCTTTAATGCAGACACTCATGGTAGAACACAGCAGAAAAAGGAAGTGATCTTTTCTCTTGTTTGATGCTGCCTCTCAAGGAACTGCAGGTATTGATTGATGCTTCTCATGTTTCAGATATTCTTTGTGATGGGAAAAAAGTCATATTCCCCTAAAGTGTCAGTTGTGTTACATATCAGAAAATATATCTCTTTAATGAACCCAAAGCAGCACTTTTTTGTGTGTGTGTGTCTCTTTCTATTTTGTCATACAAAAATAGATAACATACAAAAATAGATCACATACCTTTTTTCTCCTAATGTGATTGAGTTATGGCAGTGACACTTTTCCTTTCTCCCCCCTCTCAATTTACACAATAAAATATATCACATCTCTAGACACACAGGAACATACTGGATGACTGTACCTTAAGTGATTGTTTCTGGTCTATCCATAAATATGAATAAATATGGTAGTGATAGCTGTCAGGGTTCCTTTGTTTCAACAACTTGGCCATAATTAAGCATTGTATAAACATAATTGAGAAAATTAATTTCTCTGAATATTCATGGAAATTTTGAATCCTTCAAATTGCAATTACTTAGTTTGTGGCTAATTTTATAAAAGATGTAAAAGAGAGATATGAGTATTTTATATGGATCTTAATCTCAGTCCTTCAAAAGAGGTTGTCCAAAGATCAGGTTGCTTTTTTAATAATTTGGGAATAAGTTACTAATGACTTTGCTAATCAATATGCAGTGTGAAGCAACAAGCATTCCTTGAATAAAATAAAATAAAATATGTGTTTTAAAGTTTTACTGGTGTAGATTTTAAGTCAGAATTTGCAAAATTATTATTCATATTTACCAGGGAAAACTAGCTTTCAGCCAAGGAAAAAATAGGAAATAAGTACTTGGAAAACACTTTAAAAAATGATTGACTTGAGGAACCAGAGCAAGCAGCTGGAAGGAAAAAGAGCGGGCAGTACTCCTGGAAATTCTGGGAGCCTATATGATTTCAAAAGTGAAGCTTGTGCTGTGTCAGCACTGATTTGTTTAATTACCTGCAGAGACAACAATTTAAAAAAAAAAAAAGTGGAGACAAATGACCCATACCTCAGATGTCTCACTTGAACAGTGGGTGTAAAGATACATTTATACTTTGTGATGTCCTTTGAGATTCTTTGGAAACTGTGCTACATGAAGACTAAATATTTCTCTAGCATATATATATAAATATATATATACTTGTGTGTGGGAATAGGGAATGGATGCCCACATTACTGTGGAACTGAGAGGAGAGGAATAATTTAGCTAAGGTAAAAAAAGAGATCCAGAATTCTGGGCAAAAAATCATTGGATGTGATGGATGAAGGTTTATCTGCTCTTTATAGTGACAGATAAGTAATGAGATTGAACTGCTGCAATATTGTCTGGAAATAGAATAGATGACATTTTTAATAGGCTCAAATTGACTCTTAATAGTTCAGTCCATCTGCTGAAACTGTGGAATAATAAAACTAGTACTTTTATTATGACCTTCATCTAAAGAGCAGTAAATATTCTGGGAAAGTATGTGGACATTTCTAATTCTGTGTTTTGGTTGGACAGTTTGGATAAAAGTTGGTTTGAGAGTCCGGCTGTGGCCTGGTTGTTATAAAAGCAAACCAGGGAGATTCCAGGTCTGTCCTGCAGGTGCTTAAAAATTTCATCATCCACTTAAGCCTGTTCCTTAAAATCTAAATGTGCTAAAGTACATACAGGAAAAAATGCAATACTAATACTAATGATGATGATGATAATAATAATAATGCAATTACAAGTAGTAGGAGTAGTGTTGGGTAGAATGTGACTCTGGTCAGAGTTCTTAGGTCAGTATATCATCCAAATGATGGGTGGGGACCATTTATAACAGCATAGTCTGCTCTAGACAGGCACAGCAATAACAAAATCTGTTAAATGGCCAAGTTCCTTGGGAGGAATATTCCGTTTGAAGTGGGAAAAACAGTGCACACACATTGCAGTAAATGTTAGTTGAAAAGAGATCTGCAAGGCAGAGACAACAGAATTGAAGGCCAGGATAGATGTTTATATTCTGGGATATCTCCTGTTCTTGTCCATTATGAAATAGCTTAAAATTGGCAGGAACCTTGTTGTTGCTAGGTGTATTTGGAAGCTGATCACAGAAACATTATCTGGATGATACGATTAGCTTTATCTAGCATCTATATATAGCTGTGGGGGCTTTTTATATGGTGATGTTTTCAATGATATTCTTTCACTTTGGCTGTATTAAAGGGAGCTCATGAAAATAAAAACCTGGACTATCCTTTCTGTTACTGTGCAGAGCAATGTGCAATAGGCTCCTCATCCATGATAATATAAATAATGGCATTTCAATAAAGAGAATAAACACTTGTGCCAAATGGCTATTTCTGGCATGTTTAGTGTCGTTCACTCCACCCCTCCTTTTTTTTTTTTTAGTGATTGATCAACTGCCCTCTTTTCTCTCCAGTTTCTATCTGCAAATGTAGATATTCTTTTGAAATTTGGTGTGATTACTGATGTAGAGGTAAATTTAAGCGAACTCCAACCAGATTTATTTCAGAGGATGATTGAAACTTGTTGACAGTATATATTGTAATTTGTGTTAAAATACATGTTGTAATGCCATGGAGTTCGTGTCAGAGACTGGATACCTTTTCTTTTGGAGAAAGTATAAAGAGAACAAAAAGGTGTTTCTTGGATATTGGAAACCAAGCACTGAAGATAAAATTTTTCTTCTCCAATACATTCATGTCCTCTTGCAGTAGAAGAGAAACAAGGTGTTACTTGAAGGTGGCAAAGTGCTAATTGAAATCCAGTGCTTAAAAGACACTGTTATGGTTCACGTAAGAGGACATCTGCTCCCACTTATTCTCCAGACCTGAGTCAGTTACTTGCCTTCTCTGCCCTTTAGTTCTTCTGCTTCTGAAGGATTTGCGGCAGCATTTATTTTAAGAGATGCTGAGACAATAATTTATTAATATTTGCAGTCTTCTTTTGGGTCCCTGGGAAGTTGGGGCATCCAAAGACATTGGTCTTATTAAAGAATGTCCTAGTTAAACACAAAAATGAAGCAGAGCTTCTCCTAAATGGGTGGACGTTTGTACAAGGTCTTATATTTTGAAAGGGAAAAATGGCTGGACCACTGGGCCTTCAGATTTGGTGATCTGAAACTGCATCAGAACTTCCAGAGAGAAAGTACAGCAATCTCTTCAAGATAGCAAAGGAAAACAAAACATTAACCAAGGGCAGATTGGAACGAGCAGTGTTTTTTTCCAGTGATAGTGGTTAATCACTAAAACAAGGGGGCAGTGGAAGTGAAGAATTTTTCATCTTTTTGTCTTCAAGACTGAAGGCCTCTCTGGAGGAAACATTTTTGACAAAAGTTATTGGGCTTAACAAAAGAGGAGCTGGGTACAAATTAAAGCTCTATGACATATAAAAGATAGATGATCTACTAGTCCCTCTACATACGTGCTTCATTTCACACAGCTTTACACATCTGAAGTTAGATGCCTAAGCTTGAACTGGGCACCTTGGGTTCCCTTTTTAGTCAATAGTAAGAAACAGGTATCTCCAGGGAGCAATCCTTTTGACCTGCCTTGGATGCCTATTAGAGTGTGATGCAAATTGTCCTTTGAGGTACCTGTTCCTCCTCATTGACTATCAAGGAAGCCTATGGTGATTTATTCACATTCCAGCATGTCATTTTTAGATGCTCTAGGAAAGACCTGTCTCTCTGTGGGACACCTAGGAGTTGTGGAACAGCAGCCCTTAATTTATAGGGCAGAGGCTTGTTTTGTGTAGTAGTGCTTGCCTTGCATCCTTTATGAGTCAGTTGCTGGGTGAGTTGTACCCCTCTGTTGTTGAAGCATTCTGGTTTTGCATTTTGAAAGGATGACATGAGAACTTCCCTCTCGTTTCTTCTGGGGCACAGATATAGGTAAGGGTGACCCAAATGCTGTGTTACTCTGGTATAAAGTCCCAGCAGTCTCACCTATTTTAGCGGAATTACCAAGCTTTACATCTTAAGAATAAAAGCAGAAATGAGCCATTTAGAAAGGATTAATCCAACTGCCACTGCAATTTGGTTCTTTCTGTTCATCAGATGATAAAGGGCAGCTCTAGGAAGAATGTTATATATCACAGAGCATTTTTAAAGCAAAGACTCTTGAGAAAATCCTTGTTGAGCATGTGGAGACAGTGTTAAAAACACTTTCATCTTTCATTTCTTCCTGACCTGTAGTCTTTTTGGCACTACTCCAAATTCACTTCATCACTTGGTGTTACTTGGTTTAGACCTGTGCCTCTTGCGTATCCCACTAATAGTGGATTCCTGTGTAGTGTATCCAAATTCCTCAAGTCTAACCCTGCCACTCAAGATGATGAACCTGTCATCACGTCAGAGGTGTGCTCCGAGCTGCTTGGAGCCATGCTCAGCCCACATCTGAGGAGACCAACTGCGGTGCTCAACATGGGGGCTTAACCATCCTAAACAACTCCCCTTATGGTGGGAAGGAGTGAGAGCCTCTGGCAGCCTCCACAGCACAGGGAAGTCTGTTCTCTTTCTGTGGACTGCAGGGAGAAGATGTGCCCTTGATGCTCCAGTCATGTCTGCAATGCAAGAGGGCCTCAGCTAGTGATGGTGGCTGATCTTGGATCACATATTAGCTAGGAAGCTTTGCAGTGCATCAGTGAGTAGACAGAGGATTCCCAAGGCAGAGTGATTTTATCACTCTTTGTATAATTGCAGAGAAGCCAGGTATGTCCATACAGCAAGTCTCAGTCCCTGCCAGTTGTCTCTGTTATCAGTCTACCTTCTCCTGGTCTGTTTTCTTCCTGGAGAGTTACTCATAAGTGTCCACCAGCTGCTGCTGTCTGCCTGAGCAGTGGCAGAGCAAGCCTAGCATATCTCAGTGGTTTGGATTAATCTGTGTTTCAGAAGCTCTGTGAAGCAGAGGGGCTGTGTGGACATGTGTGGCTGCAGACTGGGTCTCTGCACCACCAATCCCAGGGACAGCAACATTCTGCCTCTGTCACTGTGCATGCACAGCCTGATGTGCAGAGCAGGGATGGTGCAACCAGATGGCACAAAAAGGATCAGGACTGTCATCATCAGGCAGCTCTTTTTTGAGTCCTTGCCCATGCAATTTGTAGGCTCCCATGGTACTGTAATACAGTCTGTTTAGCCATTCCCGCGCTGCAGAGAAATCTGATCCCTTCCAATTATGGGGGACTTGATACTCTTGCCACATCCAGCTATTTCTGACACGGTGGTATGTGCATTGCCTCAGCCAGTGGTGTGGTTTCTGCCTGCTGCAGCAGCACTCCCAGGGTGCCCATGTTAATAGGGTGGTTGAGGTGAATGTTAACCTGCTGCTTCCCTCAGAGGCACAGACCTTGCAGTGTGGGGTTTTCTCTGCAAAGGTTGCCTGGGGGAAATTCTCTGCATGCTGACCTCAGCTGTGGATGCAGAGGAAACTTTGCACTTTTGGAGCTCATGCATGCTTTCAGCTTGCAAAAATTCACTGTCCCATTAAGAAGATGTCCCTTAGTGCAGTTTTCTCTCCTGTGTCACACACTCCTGCTTATGCCAACAGGAGCTTCACTGGCACCACAGGTACAGAGAATGCCCAGGGGGTCTCTCCAGCAGGAAATTAACAGCTAAATTTTTAGGATCACCTGTGAAGCCTTGGCTCTGAAGTGGCGTTTTTGTTTCCCATTTTGCCAGAGGTCACTATGGGACTGTGTGCAGTGCAGAAATCTTTTTACAACTATAAATGCAATAATTTAAAAGTTTTTGGTTTGGGGTTCTTTTTCTTTTTTTCCCTGAAAAGTCTTTATTTTCTTGGGTTTTGTTTGTTTTTAAACTGGAATCATTCACATTTCTAGTTACTGAGATTTTACCCTTCTTCCAACAAAAGGGAAAACTAGAAAAAGTTGATGAGATCCACTAGCTGCCTTGAGGACATGAAAAAAATCAATACATTCAAGGAGCAGTTCAAGAAGTTGATATCTTTGAATCATAGAATCACTACATTCTTTAGGTTGACCCTTAAGATCATCAAGTTTAACCACAAACCTGACACTGCCTGGTCCCTGAGACCCACGTCTGCACGTGTTAGAGGTACCAACATCCTCAGGGAGATGTGCACAACCACTCACTTCCTCACCACTTCAGATGCTCTGTCATTGCTCACAGCTTCTCTGACTCAGGAGTATCACCTCCACTGTGGGGAACCTCTTGCAAGAGGTAATAACAGCCTTTATCCCATGATGGTCCATCTGTCTGTGAACTGCAGAGATATCTCATGAGATACAGAGCATTTTCCATAGTCTTAGAGATGCTCAGCACTCTCAGAATTCTCAGCTGACAGCCTTATGTCCAAGGCCTCTGCTGAACCTGGGAGGCAGAGCTGGGGCAGTGTCAGAGAATTTTATTTCACCACCAAATGAATGGGGTCATACTCAGAAAATTTTTATTATAAGCATGTGAGGATCTAGACCTTTTTGTGTTATTCATGATGAGAGCTTGAATGCAATAAAAACTGACCTTCATTCACTCAGGAAAGCTTCCTAGATACTAATACTGAATAAAGGAGCTATTGTTTTTTAACTCTTGAGGTTTATTAAACATTAGAGCATAGGAACTGTTACACCAGTCAAAGCCTCATAATTGTCTTACTACAAGTTTGCAATTACTGACTGTATCCAACATCAGATGCTTCAAAGGAGCGTGCAAGAAACCACGTCATAGGCAATAATAGTAAACATAATTTGATCATAAGAAAAATAGCTTTCATCCTCTGTCTGTGCTCAGTGTTTGTCTTATACCCTGAGATGGTTTATATCTTATTACACATATATATTTTAAAGTGACAAGGATTTTCAAAATAAGGGAATGGACTTTGGGAGGTCTGAATGAGATTTCAGTAATATCCTCTCACAGGAAGGTTGATACAGACCAAACCACATCATCCTTTTCATAATTTCCAAGAGCACATCCATTTCCACACCTACAGAGCACCAAAGACATTAACACTTATGAGGTTCCTGAGATCTAGAAACTAAAACTGTTACAAAAGGGCAAGGGAGGATTACATGAAAAATCAGATTTCTGTCTTTAATAGGAGTAATTATTAAAAGAAGCAGTTATGATAGAGAGAAGTTAAACCAGTGCAAGGGAACACAATGTGCTCTTGTCTTTTTTGGATTGTGTACTCCAGGCACTTGGCAGTGTTTGTGTGTGAACTGATGGGTGTGCAATCAATTTGGCTGTTTTCCCCATGCAGTCCCTTCGGTGCAAACCCTCCACTTATTTGCATGGATACTTCACTCAGCGCAGAGAGATGTGCACTAAAAACAGAAAGACAAAAATCCCCCAGGCAGCCACTTCAGATCATACTATTCTCTGTTATTATTTTAAAAAGTGGAACGCAGAAGTACAAACAGAAAGTCCTTGCTGTGTTCATCTTCCTGCAGACAACTCAAGAAGCTGCCTTTTGTCCTTCCTCTGCAAAGAGCAAGTTAGGAAATGAATGACATCTGAAGACAAGAGCTGGGTTGCTCACCCCAGATTTTGTCTCAAGGTCACCTTGCAATTCTCTGTGCTTCAGAGATGTTTTTATTATTCCTCTTTTAACCTTAGGGGGTTTTTTATTTTCATTTTTTCTTTCTTCTTACCACCCCCCCACGCCCCTCCTTAAGTTAAATGACAAGTTATGAAACTTTGTGGTTTTCTTGTTCTTAATGTGAGTATTGAAAAATGATAATACACGCGCGCATGTGACGGAACGCTCCCTCCTCCCGCTCCCAGCTCCCTCCCCGTCAGCTGCTGTGGCTCTTCATCGCATTTAACCGCTCCCAGCTTTCAGAATATATTGGTTTCCGTTCTCAGACCTTCTTTGTCTTCCCTTGCAGCTGTTTGTTTCGCAGTGTGGTCAGTGTTTGTGGAGTAGATCAAAACCCACTTCTAAACTCTCGTCTCCTCTCTTCCCCCTCCGTGCTCTGCAAAGGTCACAGAGCTGCCAGGGGTTCTGTGCTCACGCTGGGAGGTACCAGCAGGGAGAAAGGGAAGCCATTAATAAAGGGTGAGTGGGGCAAACTGCAGAGTGGCAGCAGGCCCTGGCACTACACCCAGTCAGAGGCAGGAGACTCAAACCAAGCCTTGAAGATCTTTTGATGTGTATTTGGGAAGGTGGTGGATAAGTGGTGTGACATGATCAAAAGCACTTATTCAAAATGGGAAGAGACAGAGCAAGGCTTCAAGCCACTCTGTTTGGTTTGAGGGTTCTTTTGCCTGACTTTAATGAGCAGGTATCCAGTTTGAGGGAGAAAAACAGTGTTTCCATAAAGCCTGTGATATCATGCTTTAGCTGTGAATGAGCACTCAAGTACCACGTGTGAGGGGTTACCCACTGTCTTCTGCAGTGGTACACAAGAAAGGTAAAATTTGTCTGTATGTCACAGAATCACAGAATCATTTAGGTTGGGACAAAAAACCCCAAGAGCATTGAGTCCGACCTTCAAATCCTATTTTGGGCAAGGAACTGCAAGTTCAAAATAGAAATAAACTTCTGTAAAATAAAATTTTGCATGACAATAGTCATAGCTGGTCAAAACCAAGTTTAAGAGCCTAAGCTAAGCACAAAGTGTGAGCAAGTCTTAATTTAGAGTTTCCCAGATTAGATTTCTTCCCACTCCTGCATAGTGTGTGCACCTAGAGACAGGGCACGGCACAGCAGCTGCCAGGGTAGTATCAAATAGAAAATGCTTCTGCGCCAGCGTGACTTCAGTGCAGTTTCCCTTGGAATATTCCATTGTAAATCCACCAGCTCCTATGGAATACACTTCTGGAGAGTTAAATGTCTGTTTCCTACACCCATTAGTTTCTCCATGAAACACAAGTGACTTTACAGATTTCTTTTTTTCTTCCTTTCCAATGGAAACTCCTTAGTGGGAGTGGGCCTTATGCACTGCATTTCAGGTGAGACACGTGCTTGTAGTCCTCCTTTGAAATGGCAGTTACTAAATAGCCCATATAATTATTTATATATTTAATCTGAAGTACTGCTGGAGTGTTCTTCCTTTTTAAGAATGGTTTCTAAATGGTGTCTAGCAGTTCACACTCCAAGACAGGAAATTTATATATGGAACAAAGCTGTAAGTGCTCCTTGTAGTTTATAAGGTGCTACAAACTCTAATAAAAATAGAAGAGAAATGTTAAATATTCATTATACTATTACAACCCTCCTGGGAAATGGCAAAAGGCACCAAAATTATTTCATTCAGTAGTGTTTTGGATTTATGCATGCAGTCTATTGTTTCAACAATGTCAGAAGCTATGCAGCAACTCTGGTTTATCTGCAGTAGTAACTTAATATTATAAATCTTAACAGGAAAGAAAGAGATATAATTCCATATATGCTCATTTCAGGCCCTTGTAGGATTGAAAAAAAAAAAAAAAAGAAAAGAAAAAAGCAAATAGAAGTTAAGAGGGAGAATAACACCATAGGTATTTATAAAATATTGCCTCTCTTGGCCTTGGTCTATAGTTTCCACTTTCAGGCAGTACTGCTCCCTTCTGAATGTTTTATATTCTATATGATCTACAATAGAGAGTTGTGCCATCAAAAAACATGACACTGTACATGCCAAGAGTCCAGGTACTCCCATTAGAGTAAGAATGACAGCAAAAGACATGAAATACGGGCATCTGAAGAGCTGGATCAACCCCTGGAATATTCCTAAGAAGCAAACAAAGGGAAAACAAACTCTAAATAAAACCAGAAGTAGTCTCTCTATCAGTAGTCCTGGAAAATAAAGTCTTGTCCTAAAAACAGCTCCCACTGTAACCCAGTCCATGAATCACAGCACTTAAGCCTGAAGAGTCACATTCCATGTTGACACAGACCTTCAGTAGGCCCATTAAATGTAATGGAGTTGCACAAGATGTAAATCACTGTAAAATATGAACCCTGATCTAATTTCTTTCCCTGAGATTAATTATTTCAAAGCCATTGTTTCTTATTTCCTCCTTCTCTAAAATCCGAGGGCAACAGAATTTTTGAGAGGAAGTTATTTTAACTATCAGTACTCTTGAAAGAAAAGCTGCTGTTGGCCCTGTGGTGCACTTTAAAATTTGACTAAAACACAGGAAGAGATTATTGGTTTGAGTCTTTGTGTCAGGTGTGGAGTTTATTGGACAACATAGTCATGGCTGGGCTTACTTTAGCAGTGAACTAAACAAGCAAGCACAATTTATGTGTCCATATGGTGGAGGATACTGGGAAATAATGGATGTGCTGTGGTGAAGACCTAGTGGTCCATTGCATTATTTCCATGGTAATTAGGAGGCAAATGACTCTTCTGATGACAAAATTAAATTATGCTTGTGAATATTTAGTAGGGACCATTGTACCCATTGCAAGAGGGTGACTTGAATGCCCTGAAATGTTTTTTCAAATGTAATATTTATGACTTGGTGAGAGGTAGATTTCAAGCCACTACCAAAAAAGGGTAACACCAATAGTTGGAACAACCTGTACATGTCTCTCTATGACAAATAGAAATTAAATACAGTAAATCTACTTGTCTCTGCTTTCTCATCTACTTCATCTGCTGTTCCTAGGGAAGCTTCCTTGTACCCTGTACCAAACACAGAAAAAAAAAAAAGCCAAAACAAACAAACAGACCAACCAAACTTCAGATCTTGACCATCTTGTTTGCACATTGCAATGAGTAACATTCTGCCCTGTACAAAGGAGATTTTTTCAAGCATATTACACTGTGACAGAGCTTATGTTTTTTAAATGAATCACAAAGATGGGGTTTTGTAACACCACATAAAGGGTTAACTGCAAAGCATGTATAAGTGTGTTTAGAGGTACTATGGTAGGGTTTTTTTCCATGCAGAATGTTCCCTGGGTCACCACTTGAAGGCATTCAGTGTTGGACACACACATATTTCCTTACTGAGCCCATCAATAAATGGTCCCATGGAAAATGAGGCATATGATATTATGGGGAGGATGGGTCAGAAATCCCTGTGCTACTCAAAAAATACTAAATTTCCTTAGAACTGTTGAAAACAATCCCAAAGTAGTTCCTCTATAACAGAGGTGGATAATCAGAATATGGATGGTGGGTGGTGATGGCATACAGATTTCATCAGTATGTATTTGGGATGACTTGCATAACTGATCCATGCCCTCATCACCCATGATTAATGTGCTATAAAGTTACAGGAATTAAAACCTCTCACTGGCACTTGGTAAAGCTGGGGTCTTGCAGAAAACAGCAGTATGTGAGCATGTAATTAAAGCCTGTACCATTAATCTGTTTGCAGAAATGGACTGAGTTGAGGCCACGCTCACAAACTCATCAAGTCATTAGATCTTTCAAGTTCTTGTCTTTGCTAGTGTACTGTTTTTATGACAAGCTTTTAAGTCGTTTATTATATATACTTATTATAATGTTCTGTAAACCAGTGTGATTACTTAAAGGTTCACATACATAAAAATTTGGGGAAATAATGATAGGTAGTGCACTGTTCCTCCTGCGTGCTGCTTTTCTCCTCTTATATAAGTGACACGACTTCACCTTCTTTTACAACGTTATTGCCCTTTCCTTTAGTCCTTGGATACCAGGGGTTAAAGCAGTTAATTCACTTAAAGGTGTGTGTCTCTGCTGCATTCAGTCTGAAAATACCTGGACTTAGCCTGACCTCTGTTGTGATGGGCACTGTGAGAGACAGGTCTTGCTCCTCAGAGCTTATAGGCTAAAGCATAACCAGAGGTGTGCAGCAAGAGAAGGGAAGGATTATTATTTCTGCCCTTTTTGGATAGAAAGTCACAGAATTTGGGACAACATTCTGCAAAGTTTTATCTTCTTCTGAGAACAGTTGTCATCATTATAGTTCAGCCATAGCCCATGGACTTCCAGAGCACAAATTAGGTTTTTCGTTGGCCTAATTGTCATCATAAGCATCTCTTTCTCCTCTCTTACCAGCTTTGAAATGCCTCTGGGTGACCATGGACTGTGTTCCTGGATCAGGCATCTTGACTAGGGAGGGAGTTCTATTAAATTTCTAAATTCCTAAGTAGGAGATGGTCACTTCTGGTGTTTTGGCTGGTAACAACAAATTTCCTTGCTCAAAGTCAAACAGGGTACAAGAGAATACGAGCAAACAACAGGTTTTCAATATACATATCCAGTGTATTAATAACAAAATCTTCTTTCCAGTGAATAAGCTTTTCCTTATCCCTTGGGCTTGATTTTCCAGTAGGTTAAATAAGCTCCTTTATCAATACTTAAACAGGGCTTGCCAGTGGTAGATTCACTCTGACAGAGAGCAACAGTTCACTTTTCTTTATGGAGATTCCTTCATTTTCCCTTGACAGGGAGGGCAATAGCTAACATGCAACTGTTTTAAACTTTTAAGCATTTAAAGCATTGCAAGCACATGAGAGTAGATGGGGAGGGGACAATGGCAGTGAGAAGAAAGCCGCACGCTGGCTCACAGTCAAGAGCCCCTTCTCTGATTTCAGATAGATCCAGAGGACTGCCCTACCATAGTTGGAAGAAAGGCTAATCCCTGGGATCATTATATTCACAATCCTGCTTTGTGATCTTTATAAATCTCCCTCTGAACACAGAGGATGAGCATCCTAGTGGGATTGTCAAAACACTTTTCTGTATGAATACTGGGTTCAAAAGGAAAGAGAGTACTGTGAAGTGCCCGTGAAGAAGCAACCATCTGAAGGTTTGCCTTATGAAAGATTAATTTGCATCCTAGAGTTTTGATTTTGTTTTGGGTTTTGTTTTTTTACCCCTCAAAAGGTTGTTTTAATGGTTCATGTTTTAAACGCACACCATTTAATTATTCATGCATCTTGAGCCGTTTTCTCTGTGTTTGGAACTTTTGCTGTGGCACTAACCTTTTTATTTCACACCAGTGAAAGCACATGCTGCACTGTGTACAAAACAGCATCTAAAGGACCCCTGGAGAGTGCCCACAGCAAGTGTGTAAGGACTGTTTAAGCGTGTGTGTGAGATGGGTTATTTGCTTTATTTCTTTCACTGGTGAGTCAAGAAGTGTGGCAAACCTAGTAGCATCCCTGCAATGTGGTTTCAGACCCCAAAATTAATATCTACCCTGTGATAATTTTAAATTGTACCTTCAAAAGAAGTATCTTCATAAGGGTTTGGTAGTGCACATGCAAGAAGTTATGTATGGGTAGGAGTGGTTTTAAAAACGCTTTAACTCAAATAAAAAGAATAAGGAGAGGAGAATCACATGGATGCCCCATCCCTGGAAGTGTTCAAGACCAGGCTGGATGGGGCTTGGAGCAACCTGGTCTAGTGGAAGGTGCTCATGGCAGGGTGGTGGGAGGAGATAAACTTTAAGGTTCCTTCCAACCCAGACCAGTCTGTGATTCTGTGATTCTTTGATTCTTGCTGCAGGCTTGGTAATGCAAATATAAATAACATCCTGGAGTAATGCACCTACCTTTTAATGCAAGGAGTTCTGGAATGGGACCCTTATAAGTGCTTATCTCTGCTTGAGACTTTGTAAATGTGAACTCACACGCACATTGAAATGCAGGTCCACCAGTTCAGTGTAGTTACTGAAAATCACCCTTGCTCAGCATCCTTGGTTTTGCCCCTTTCTGACCATGAGAGATCTCTCAAACCTGTGTCAAGGTAGCCTTCTTACCACTACATGCAGTAAAATTCTGCAATGGGCTTAAAATAAAGTTCTCTGGGAATAGTGTTGAAACATGGGAGGAAGAATGGGAAAGATGTAAATAGATAACCTTTATGTGTCTCTTCCTGTCATTGCACAATTGCTCCCTGCAGCACTTTCTCTATTCTCTATTAATTTTTCTTAACTGTTCAGAAAGTGGGTTTCTTGTTGCATCTGTGGGTTGCCCTGTAAATTAATACATCTTGTTGTTAGCAGGTGTAATATTAAATGTGAACTTAATTTCCTCCCTTTTCTCCTATTTGTGTTGTGAAGAGTCAGCCATCTCTTCAGCTGTTGATAGCACAGACCTGGGGCTGGGAAAGAGAATTTTGCTCAGCCTTTTGGTATTCAGTGATCTCTGTTTTACTATGGAGATTGCACTGATGTTATTGATTGCACCTGCACTTGAACATAAAGGTTAGCTTAAAGAAGGATAGATGCGGTCGGAGTTCAGTGTTGGCCTCCTGGGGAGGGAAAATTTCTAGATCACGCCAAAATTGACTTTATCTGAGAGTATATTGCAATCAGGCATTGTCCCTTTTCCATCTGCAAAGCAATCTGCAGAATCTGGGCAAGTTTTCTCCAAGGAAGATGTCACGGCCTATTGCGAAATAACTCTTCATTTTCCAAAACACTCTCGTAGCTCAATCTTTTCCCATACATGGAGTCTCCTCTCTACAGCACGCAGCAGTAATGATACCCATGTTGTATATTGTGTTTGTGGGAGATTTTAGAGTTTTTTTCCTCCCTTTTTTTTTTTCCATTTTTTTTCCTTTTTTTAAACTTCTTCTTTTACAAGAAAATGGGATCAAGCACTTTGAAAGCGCTGGTGTTTATTCCGGGAGAAATCCATCCAAGACAAGTGAACCGTCAACACCTACTTCTCAATAAACAACTGTCAGGGTTTTGAGTAAATGAGGGCTGCGTGTGTGGGTGTGTGTGTCTGTTGGTTATTTAATTGCTCCGTGAGTCTCCTCGTATCCCTAGTAACCTTCATGTTTTCATTTGAGTTACACCAATGCTCTGCAGCGTTATTCCCCAAACCGTTGCTGGTCCCGAGACAGGATTGTTAGAAAGCAGCCTGGCTTTGTTTGCCGCTCGTGTTACTGTGGTGTGGGCAGAAAATTTAAACAGGGACCTACGACCCTTCCTCAGTGCTGCAGAAAGGATTTTGTGCTGCTCCGATGCCTCTGAGGCTCCCTCGCTAACACCTGTGTTAAGCCTTGCTCTCCTGAATGGGCCACACTTTTAAATCTTTACCATTGGTTTAAATCGGTTGGAAGAGAAAAATTTTCTCTCTTTTCTTCAGTTCACTAACAAAAAAAGGCACTGTAGCCTTAGCTGTTGCTGCCTGCCCAACAAACAAGCTGGCGTAGCACACGCTTCAGGTAAACTTTGTGTCTTGTCTACTGCTGACATAACCTGCCAGTGGGGGAGAGATTTCTCATCTTGTGTCCTGAGGTTGCTGCCCTAATAGGAATGGAAATCAGATCACTGGAGCTTAAACTAGGTGATCTGCTCTCTTTATTTCATTGGAAAGATGTTTTTTTTCTTTTTAACAGACAGGTCCTTCAGAGGAGGTGGTGAGCTAAGATGGTCAAAATTTATTGAGTTTCATTCAAGGTTTTGTTCTTTTAATGTTTTCCAGCCTGTTTTCCTTTGAGGGAATTATACAGACATCTTCACTTCAGCAGGGCCTCCTCCAGAGTGGGAAAACACACTCTGAAATACTTTCTTTACTCAAATCATGACTTAAATAATGCTAGTAGAGGCCGATGCCAAATTTGTGGTTCAGTGTTGCCCAATAATCACACTGAGGAAAGCTGTCCCTGGACCCATCAAAGACCAGAGAATGCTGAAGTCAGAGCCCTATACAAGAACATAACAATGATTTCCAAAATCCTAAATCAGTTAGACCATGCTTAGACCGGGTCCGCAGCCCTGAGAACTTTTCCTGGTAAAATAGATAGAAGCGAGAAGAATGTTAAATTGGTGATGGAAAGAAAGAAGAGGGCGCATTAATCCTCTAAAGGATGCCCAGGCAAGGCCCCAGACTTGGTCTAGCATCAATGTGGTCAAAATCCACTGACCACTTTTGTGGGGAGATTCCTGCTTCTCATGCCCAGATGTCTGACATCAGGCACTGCGCTCTTCCTGTAACTTTTGACAGTGAAAAGTTGTTTTCCCCCTTCTGCTGAGCCCATAAGCCTGGGGAAGAGGGACCAAGAGTCAAAAATATGTCTACAGCAGACAGTACCTCAAACCACATTTAATCTCAGCAGAGGAAACCCTTTCTAATCTCACAGCCTTCGTCTGCGCTTGGTTTAGAGGACTGAGTAATGAACTGCTCATTAAAGGCATGGTGATGGGATGGGGCCTCTCTGGAAGCACTACAAATAGGTCAGGGATGCTCTTGTGGCAAACAACTTACTGAAGAAGCTGAAGGAAAGGGTGCCCATCACATGGTGGTGCTGCTCTGTGGGCAGTAGGGAGCTGTTTCAGTTGCATTCTTCCTGTGGTCAGCTGTCCTACCCTGTGGTTAACAGAATATCCACTACTTGAGATTTTACCGATAAATAAACCTCAAAACATTGTGTAAAGGTTTGAACAAGTAGATGTAAGTGCGGTCATCTGAGCAGCATGACCAGCTTGAATCCTGGTAGCAGATTAGTTCTGTTTCCAAATGCCTGTGTGTAGAATGTGGCATTTTGAGAGGAACTGCAAGGAAATGTGACACCTTGCAAAAAAAGACTGGGTTTAAACTCAATTGTGTGCATAAGTTTGTTCTTTGGATTAGTTTTCAAAATATTTCCTTGTCTAGAAGCAATGAAAAAATGCACAGAAGCTGAGGTGTATCCAATGCTATCTCTTCAGTGGTTTGTCTCAAGAAAAGAAAAGAGAAGTTTTTCATTGAAAAGACTAATTCAAATTAGGACTTTGTGATACTGTAAGTTGATGGTGAGGAACAAAAAATTCTCTGCATCTGGTAGGAGGGACGACATTAGGCAACCCCATAATAAATCCTACTTTTAATTAAAATGTGTTTTCAAAGAACATCAAGGATGTCTATGCAAAAAAAAAGAATTTTTGAAAAGTTCAAACTTTTGCCATAAACATGTTGGGTCTCAGTACATTTTATTATTCAGAAAATGCTTCCTAAAGACTTTTTAAAAAACATATTTCAGCCCATTTGAGTCTGAGGAGCAGCAGGAAAGGGATTAAAAGTGTATTACAAAACACGGAGGTCAGTTAACTATCTGCATCCTACCTCCCATCAAATGTCTAGTTTGGGTACCTAAATTAACTCTCAGGTGACTTAGATGACCAGCAGAGTGAGTTATAGCATGTCTGATGTCCTCTCTGGAGGCCTCATGGGCTGTAGAGGGAAGCCAAGCTCCTAGACCAGGTGTTGGTGACACTTTGGTGGCCAGAGCCACCCTCTGAGGATTCTCTGTTCCAGCTGATGAGCTGCACCAAGCTTTTCTACAGACGGGGGTGGGGGTCCAATTCCTGCAACATTTTAACAAGTGCCATTCCAAACCTGACCACCGTCAAGAATCACTATGTTGTGGGTTGACACAACTAAGCGTCAAACACCCAAAATATCAGTTATTTTATAAGGAAAACAAAATAAGAAAATATTGCGGAAAACTAGATAGCTGCGAGGCAAAAACAGGTTTAAACTTGAGGTTTAAGGTTGCAGTTTACAAGGAGAAAGTTTTATTACTAACAGAATTAAAAGTTAAAAGATATAACAAGAAATTAAAACAAACAACACCCCCTTCTTCCCAGCACTTTACTCTTTTTCTTAACTAGCAAAAAAGATAACACAACATGGAATTCTAGTCAGTGTTACAGTTCTCAAAAAGTTTCTCTCTCATGCTTAAGGAAAAAAGGGTTTCTTCTTCTTCCTTCATGTGGTTCTTCAAACTGCCCCCAACAGCAGACCCACCCGGAAAGAAACAATCCACTGTGGTGTAATACATCTCTTCTATGAAAAAATATCATTTTTTTCACACTGCCACACATGGGCCATCACATGGGGTTATCAATCTTTTTAAGGATGGGTTATTTTGGCCTGAACACAAAGGCTTTTTCTGCTATAAGTCCTTAAAAGCCTCTCACTGCTTCTATATATATGTATATATCCTAGCGTAGGCAACACTTCACAATCTTCACGGGCCACACATGAGTCTTCCATCCCTCATGCACTCCAAATGGATTACAGAGACAAACAGTTTGAGATATTACAGTTTCTTACCACCGCATGCCAGAAGGATTTTTAAGCTCCGTGCGAGGAACGCGGCACCGCCCCTTTTCTCCGCCGCCATTTCAGCTCCGTCTCACATGGCTCACTCTCTGACTCTGAAACCTCTGTGGTGAAGAATGTTCTTGTTCAGGCTTTATGGTGAAGAAAGCCTCGCTCCCTTTGTGCTGTTGGCTGCATGGTGATTTCTTCAGTTCAGCCCGCAGTGTGCNGGTTTAGCTGTGTGCCAGTCCAAGGCTGGGTTTAGCTGTGCCAGTCCAAGGCTGGGTTTAGCTGCCTGGGCTCTGGGATGGCTCCCTCCCCACCGACCCAGGGTCCTGCCGCGGTGTCAGGGAAAGGGGAAGGGGGGCCGGGGCCTCAGCCCAGTGGGTCTTGGAGGCTCTGAGGCCTCCCCACCTCCCTCAGGTGAGCTGGAACAAGAGGGAACTCCTGCCTTTCTGTGTGGTTTAAATGTGTAAATTGAGAGAAGTGTTATTGGTCTAAAAATCTGTCTGTCAACTCAGATTCCACCCACTACACACTCCATACCTGACCAGTGTGCTCCAAATTGCAGCTTGGTAACAAACAACTCAGTCATGTGGAGGAAAATTAGATTTCTATGCCAACCTGAATTTCTTATTTTTCCTCCAACTCTGGGATTCACTTTCTCAAAGCAAAGTCCTGGTGAGCAGCAGACAGCCCTGCTGAGATGAAGCCTCTGTATGAAATGTCCCCTCCTTTTCAGACAGGAGATGCACGACAAGTCTGCAAGGGAAGAAAACATAATTATATTGCACATGTTCTAATTTAAATTACTGTGAGTTGCTGAGATTTTGAGCAGAAGAAACACAAGGTCGCTTCTTGCCTGCCACAGTATCTTCTGCTTGGTTAGAAGAGGATAGACCTGGTAGATATTCCTGATGTAATTACCTGAAGGATGGGTGACTGGGGATCTTCCCCAGGTTTCATGCAGTGAAACTAAACCCATCCTTTAAATTAAACACCCACCAACACACTCACTCACAAGCCCACACCATGGCAGGTAGAGCACCGCAGGTGCACTGCAGCAGCAGGTGCATGGATAATCCATTTTAGTATCTCCACAAAGCCAAAAGTCCTTAAAAAGAACACCCTCTTGGGTTTGCAGCACAGAAATCACAGTCCTGTAGGTATGAGATTTCCTGGAATCCCAACTGGCAGGCTGTGAAAAGGTGCTGCTGTGCTGAAACACAGATCCATGTTAGTCCTCCTCTGGCAAACAGGGATTCCAGCTGTGTCTGTCATAGGCACGTTGGATGGCACATTCAGACTCATACAGCAAGGTATCAGCTGTTTGCTCTCCAGCCAGGCATTCATTTATTCAAAGCCCTCTTCGTCTAGATTGTGAAATGCCTTGGAAACGTGAACTTGTGGCCTTGGTCATGGGGATCTATACAGTCATCAGCAAGAATGAGTGCGAGGAAAACTCACTAAATTCTCCTGTTTGCACTGATCAAGGAATATGAAATACCTTGGGCAAATCACTGGGCCTTAGTATTCCCATCTGTAGTGGAATAATGACTGCTACTTCTTCTATGAAGTGCTTTGAGATTTATTTAAGACAGGCTTTAGATACCAACCAGGTATTTTTGCTTTGTGTGAATCATGCAGTGACGTTATAAACTTCTGTAACTTGTTTACTCATTGGTTTGTAGCACTCTGCCCCATATTAACACACAAACTACACTGATTTTACTCACTGAAGTAGTATTTTTACAATCTGTATATCCATGATTCTGGATAGAAAATGGCATGCAAATCAGTAGAAACAAATGCATATTCTGGATGTATATAGTAGTAGATACCACCAGACGGGAATATAGCTGATGAGGAAACTAAAAATTTAATTTTTAATATCTGCTGCTGGAGTCCATCCACCTGAGTCTTTTCTGAGTGAATTTCTTTTTGCCATACCTCTTGTACCAAGAGAGCAACACAGTGCTGCTTTCTCTTTAAATATTCCCTTTGTCAGTAAAAGTAAACGTATAATATGTTACATGTGGAGAAAGGAGTGTAAGGAAGCTTTATTTCCCTTATCTCTTCATCTCTGGAGATATTACACATGCAAGAAATCTGGCACCTTAAATTATGCCTTACCTTTTCCATAAGAAAAAAAAAATGGGGGGCAAAACTATTTACTGTAATAAATCTCATGACCTCTAGTCACTGACAAAGCAAATTCTCAGATATTCATAACAAACAGAGCAGTCTGCAGCAGCAGAAATTACAATTGCTGCACACTGAACTAAATTCTCTGGCACTTTAAAGTGCACATTTCCCAGCTTTGCCCTTTCCACAGTATTCCACAGGGGCCACCCACAGCAACTGCTGATAAGGTCGTGTACAGGATGGGTGATGAATCTGCCCCTAATTTCACAAGGTTGTTGTGTCTGGTGCTAGAAAATAGATATCTGTATATCCTTGAGAGAAATCCTTAAAGGGGGATTATGCAGAGCTGTGTATATTGTCTAGTGGAAAACAAAACAAAGGAGGGAAAACACAGAGAAAAAAAAAATAATAACTACTGGGTATTAGGTAAACATTTAGAATGAAATAGGTGTTTTTTTAAGGATTTTTAAAGCAGTCACTATTTTTGCATCAGTGACTTCAACATATGCATCCTTTTTGTACAGTCGTTTGGGATTTAGCTTTTGCTCTTTTTTCTCCACCATACCCAAAAAAAACTCCCCAAAACACCCTTCAGAACACCAACTGTGACATTTGGATTGAGACAGAGGTCTTCAGCTGTTCAGAGCTTTGCATTTGGGCTCATGTTTTGAGACTGTGGTGCAGGATACAGAACAGCAGGGAAATTTAAATCAGAAAAGACCAAATTAATATGTTCATCTGTATTTAAAACTGGGGGAAAATAAATAAATAAATAAATAAATAAATAAATAAATAAATGGAATAAAGCAGCCAATGCCTGAAACTGACTCGAGGTTCTTCACTCTTCAAATCCAGGATGTTTTGGTTTTGCAGTGCTTTACAGTTTTAAAGTGTAGATCCTGATCAGGTGATACTTAGTGCCTCCTTTTAAAGCTCAGAGCCAACTCTCAGCTGTGTGGTGAGGACAGATTAAGTCTGGAGGAATATTTCACACAAATTTGCCTCTAAAAGGTCCATGCTCAGCCAAGTTAGAGGAACAGTGGCAGAAATCACAGTAGCTTTCCCTGTGCCAGGCTGGTAGCCTGAGTGTGTTGAACTGGTGGATTTTGGCATCTCTCATCGTTGCAGAACCATGTGTGGTACAACACTGCCCATCTTTTATCCAGAGGGAACAACATCTCATTGGGTTTGCCAAGAGAGAAAGGCCCTTCCCAGTAAATCAACTCTGTCTTACCCGTGGGACAGACTGCTTTACAGCAGCAGGGAATACGGCAAGAGAAATGAATTGTTTAAAAACATGAAATATTCTTTTTGGTCCAAGGATGAGGAGGAATGGCTGGCATGAATCCAGAACTGAGGTATGTCTAGGGATGGAAATTATTCCAAGGGAAGAGAGAAGAGACTCTGAACAGTGAGATTTATTGCATTGGGATACAGACTCCCAGAAGAAGGGGTTGAAGACACATTGCTGGAATTGCTTAACACCAGGTTGGACAAAACACAGGAGGATATAGAGAGGTTATACAGTCACAGATTTTTAAGGCTAGAGAGAGCCACTTAGTCAAACCTCCTGCATGACTCATACCAGGGGATTTGCCTAAATGTATTCCTGTTCCAAGTCCAACAGCTGTCAGAAAAACACCCAGGCTTGTTTTAAAAGAAACTCCCAGTCCTAGAGAACCCATTGATTTCTGTGATAAGGTGTTCTCATGATTATTTACACACCCTCCTAAAGTGTGAGCCATGTTTCTCATGTCAGTTTTCCTAACTTCAAACCCTGTGTATCTGCTAAACTAAGGACCTTCTGTGGCACTGCTGTCCCCACGTATTTTTATTCCCTTTGAAGTGGATCTCAGATGCTTATAACACCAGGTTCACCTCTGCTTTAGTCAATCTCCCTCTCTCATCAGCCAACTCTTGGAAACACTTCTATTCTGCCAAGTCTTCCAAATCCAATCCTTAAAAACAAGTAAATTTTGAAAGGAAAGAGGCATAGCTTTCTTCCCTTAGCAATGGGCAACTGCACTTTGACATCTAAAAGGAGTCCTGCTGCTTGTGATTTACCCCGTTTGCCAAGCTGCTTGGATAGGAGGCTATACCTTCAGCACAGGTATTTTTATAGACTTTCTCAAGCACTCAGTCAGCATTTCAGAGGAAGGAACAGCAGGGCTGGGAATGGTTTTGCTTCACTGACAGGTATAGAGCAAAGAAATGTACTTAGGTGAGCTACCAGAACAAAGGCAATTAAAAGGGCAATGTTCTGAGGTGGTGGAACTGCACCATGGCCCTGTCTGGCCTTCATGACCCCAGTCCCAAGGGGAGTGTGTGCATAGAAATCACTGCATTTCTGCACAGGTGCAGGAGTGTAATGGTTTCTCAGTGTAGGATAGGCCGGTCCTTAGCTAGATGTTCTCCTTATGCCAGTTCTGTTCTGGATGCTAGTCCCAGGCCTGAATTTATATTAAAACTCTACATATTCAGCCACATGAGTGTGAGACTCAGGACTCCATTTTATACCTGATTTTTTGGGGGAGAAGCTAGAGAAGTTTGAGAGGTCATTAAAGCAGTACCCAGGGTGTTTTGCAATCTTCCTTCCAAACCACAGCTCCCTGCCCTTTCTTTTTCTGGTCTGTGCTGCTGCAGATTTATATGTGTAGAAGACAAAGCTAAACTTGGTCAGGGTCTTAAAGTGATGCTGTTGTACCTTAATAAAACTGTACTTAGCCTGGTGATATTGTGAAAACTCTTGAAAATGCCTTGAAAGTACAAAATCAGAAGACAATTAAATCTTGGGATCAGCTCCCAGATGGATTTGCACTGGAGGTTCACACTTAATAGAATACAGAAAATTGCATTTTATTTTGGTACATAAATACTGGTAGGGGGGACTGTGGCATTTAGAAGAGAGAATCACTCCACCAGAAAACTCACTTCAGCAAAATGATGCAGTCCAGTTCAGCTCTCTTTATGATCTGAGAAATTACTGTTTTTATAGCACACTAAATAAAACCTGTTATTTGAGCTGGAGTTTTATTAGTAAAGGTGTTTTTGTCAAAGCTGGGGAGGGAGGGGAGGAAGAAGAGATGAGGGATGAACATCAAAGCAGACATAGGTGTCATTCAGGAAAAGCACGGTAACATCCCAAAAATGCAGTGTCACTCATCTTCACCTCACCTAGCACCACCAGGGAGACATTTTATGTCACAGTTTTGTTGGTTTTGTTGCTCCAGTACATTATTACAAGCCTGATTAAATTTCCCCCACTGGGAAAGACTTGGCTACGGGTGTGGTGAGGAACCTGAGAAAACATCTGTGTGGAAGAGTTATCTGCAGGGAGCCAGATCCAGGGGGTGGTAGAATCGGTTCTTATAGGAGAGCTGTCAGATTCAGCCAGGGCAGCTTGTGATTTTGCAGCTGCCCAAAATCACCCCTTCTGTGGTCTTGAAAGAGGACTTGCAGCTGAGCATTATCATTCTGACAGCTCATATGCAGTGCTGGGCATCCTTCTCCAAACATGTCTTCCATCATTCCTTAAATACCTTGTGGATTTAAAATCCCCTGACTGAAGACTAAAATTCTCAACAACTATGTCACAGGAGCATCATCTCTAGCTCAGAAACAGAGATGTCTGCCATGCTTTAGCCTCTTCAATGTGTGCAAGGAAATTTCCCCAGCTCTCACTTCCTGAGGTTGTTACTGGTTCTATGAAAAAGGAGAGAGGGATGAGTTTCTGTCTGATAACAGTGAAAAATAGTCATATGTTATAGGGAAACTGGAGCATAAATCTCCTGATGCCCCACTCATCCTGTGGCCTTTTGCAAATGGGACGGGCTCCACTGCATGTCTGCTTGGGCTGTTATAAGAACTGCACTCAGTGTGCCAGGGAAGGTGGGAGTGCTCTGATTTCCTTCTGCCAGAAAGGCGTTATTTTACTGCTGGAAACAAAGAAGAATCCCGCTTTGCAGTCAGATCTGAGACCAGCTTTTTGGGAGAGTCCGGACCACATCCTGTCTCTGGATGGTACGCCCCCACAGCACCTACTGATTTTGGACAACTTGCAGTGGCTTTTCCATGTGTCCCCAATGCAGCCAGAGCTTCACCATGTATGACCTCTCTCTAGGCAGATTTTGCAAAGGGAACAAACCTCCCACATTTTGCTGCAGGTCACTGGAGTTCATCTTTTCGTGGAGAATTTGCCGAATGCATAAGCATTGCTCTCGCTGAATTCATGGAACAGGACCCAGATCTTCATTCAGGGAAGTTGGAAGACGCTGCATATTTGACCTGTCCTGCAAATTTTCAAAGGGTTTATAACCCAGCTGTTCCTGATAAATGTTCTGGCAGACTTCTGGACTTTTTATCTAATGCTGTTGCACATGTAATACTTCATGCTAGACCTTAGCTGCAATCAGGATGCTTTGAAAGAATTAATCTGGCGGTCAGTAACTGCTAAATGAAGTGCATGCTAAAAGAATGATGAGCTAACTGACTGCAGCTCACAGCTTTTATGAGCTTCCCTAAATGCCTGTTTTCAGGTGAATTCAGCATCTCCTTGACATTTAAGGACTCAATTTATAATCAAATTATTTAACTCTAGTGGAAAGAATCACTGGCCTCAATGGAGAAGCCATTTATATTTCTCCCATCCCTTGGAAGAAAAAAAGTATTCAAGGTAATGCAGCAATTCCTATATTAAATGAAGGATAAAAGAAACCTTTCAATGCAAATTAAGAACTGCAGTTTTTAAAAAATTATAGCAGAAACTTAAAGTGCACAGCTGTTCTCATCCTTATTTCCAGTTTAGCAATCTCAGACATGCTGAGGGCAACTAAGATGGTGAAGGTCCTTGAGGGGAAGCCATGCAGGGATCAGCTGAGGTCACTTGGTCTGTTCAGGTGGAGGAGACTGAGGTCAGAGCTCATTGCAGTTGCAGCTTGCTCATAAAGGGAAGAGGAGGGCCAGACACTGATCTCTGCTCTGAGGTGACAGTGACAGGACAGAGGGAATGGCCTGAGGCTGAGTCAGAGGAAGTTTAGGTTGGTTATCAGGAAAAGGTTCTTCACCCAGAGAGTGGCTGGGCACTGGAACAGGCTCCACAGGGAATGGTAACAGCATCAAGCCTGGCAGAGCTCAAGAGGTGTTTGGACAATGCTCTCAGGCACAGGGTGGGATTGTTGGGGATGGTGTTGTGCAGGGACAGGAGTTGAATTGGATGATCCTTGTGGGTCCCTTCCAATTTACTCTATTCTGTAATTCTGGGATTCTGGGATTAATGTCCTAGAGAGCACCACAAGTTTTTCAGGGATTAATACCCCTTACTGCTCCTATTTCTGCAGGTCTCAGTCTGTATTTGGATCCTTCTGCTGTTTGATTTGGCTAAGCCACTGTACACATTTGCATTGCCCTCTACAACTGGAAATTACAGAGTAAAGGGGAGGAGCAAGATGAGGTAGAAACTTGGACAAGTGATGTCATAGTTACTCGCTGGTGAGAGTAGGTTGAGCTCTACAGAATTAACCATTTCTGAAGAGATGGAAGTATGTTTTTTATATGAATAATAAAACCTTAATATTACTGCTGCAGTTAAGTTCATTAGCAAGGGGTTTCAACAAATGAAAGCACTCAGCTCAGCAAAGGTGCCGTGCTCTGCCAGCCATGGCCTTGTGGATGTAATGTCTGAAATATTTGCCTAAAAATCCTTGCACTGGCTTGAGGCCAAACAAGGACCCAACGATGGGCTCTTTGTTGGAGATGACAGAAAAATCCCATTGTTTAGAATTTTCTCAGACTTGGTGCTTAATACAAAGCTCTGAAAAGAGCAGGGTTGTTTAAACATTTGATAAAGAAAATGTATTCAGCAATAGGTCTATTCCACCAAGGAGGAGATCAGCCTGCAGCCCCAAATCCTACCTTTATAAATTCAACATGCTGTTGCAATTCAACAAAATTAAATCCTCAATCCCTGTATGTGGAAAATAGAAGTGTCTAAAAAACAGCAGAAGATAGAAACAGCGTGCAAATTATTCAGTTTAAAGCTGGTAGCAAAATGAATTTGGAGTAACTTTGGAATTTCTGAATTGTTTAGAAAATCAAGCTGCTTTACCAGGAACACACGAAAAATTACCATTCACAACCATGTGAGCATCTTTGGACTGTTTTGGTAATCTCTGCATTGATTTGTCTTATCCTTGGATAAGTGTTTTAGACAAGGTATTCTCAAAACAATCATGATGCCAAAGCCTGAACTTCAGCTTCTCTGTATTGACACAATCACACAAACAAACACCATGGTTTGGGATGTTTGGTTTGGTGAATGGACACAAAGGGGTGTTGCTTGGCTTTTAATTAACCTGCTCCCACCCCATGCTGTGTCTTGCTCTCAAGGGCATCTTTGCTTTAATTCCTACTTCTCTTTGTACGTCAGATAAATGACCAGGGGTTGGAACGAGATTATCTTTAAAGTCCCTTCTAACCCAAACCATTCTATGGTTCTGTGAGCCACACTTCTGTGAGTGTGATGGTGTTTGTGCTGTTTGAGACTCAGGGAGCTGTAGAAGGAATAAATTCTGGGAGAGATAAATTTACAACAGTACTCTGGAAAATGCCCTATTTTGGAACAATAGCAATGACTTTTATGTTAGTATTTCTGATGTGTTTTCTATTGGTATTTTGCTTTTGATTAGAGCCCCTACATCAGTTTTGAACTAGATTCAGTGGAGTTCCTCAGAAGACACCACTGTTTGGACTCTCAGCAAGTGTCATTTGCTGGTTTGTATCCCTCATCCATGGCTGGAGCCACTGAGGACCTGAGAAAATTCATAAGACCCTTTCAGAGACTTGCAATTATGAACTGACTTGACTTAATCACAGGCTCCTCACGCCTCATGTCAATGCCTGCTCAATCTGTAAGTCATCAGGCCAAAGCTATATTTGCCTGAACCTGCTGTCTTCTCCACTTGGCATCTTATACTTACAGAGTAATTCTACCCTGGGAAAGCCCAGTGCACTCACCAAAAGACATGAAATATCTCCAACCTGTAGCTCTGATTAGAGCCTGCAAGTGAGCAGTTTACAGCCATCCCATTGGGACACAAGGGGAAATGCTCAATTTTGAGCAAAAGTATGAGATGAGCCAGGATTATTTATTCATGTGTTGGAGCTAGAAATCACATTTTTTTCCTTCTCTCAAAGGGTTTTTTTGTCTAGTAACATGTGTTCATGCATGTCTAGGAAGCAGAAACTGAAGAGAAAGCTTTTTTCAAGAGGAACAAACCACTTGGAGATTCTCCAGATTTTAGGAACTCAGGACAAGAACAGGGACAGATTTTTCAGGGGGCAGGTGCCCGGCACAGTTTCAGTCAGTGCCAGATTTATTCATTCAGCCTGGAAAATCTCAGGCTGGCCATTTGCTAGAGAGCAAAGTTGTGTTATAAGAACTGTCTGAAATACTTTTGGGTATAAGCCCAAGTTAAAGCCGTCTGAATTCAGGCCTGCCTTCCCTCTGAGGTGGGTGGGTACAAGGAAGGTCCGCTTTGCACAGAATATCTGTGTCACATCAGACTGCTGTGACTGAGCTAATATCCTCCTCTGCATGTCTAGGAGACAGCACCTGGGGATCCAGCATCTTACCAGCTCAGGAGGCAAGCAGAGCGAGTGCCCACATTTATCACATCTTCACCTCATGGGTTTCCAATGAGATACCAGATCTCAGGTGGCAAAATTGCTACCAAAAATGGCTTACAAGTTCATAGACCACACAGAGGTATTACATGTGGTTTTGATGAGCTCCTGCTGGAGCGGCAGAGGTGGCCCAGAGATAAAAGCAAGTACTTCCCAAAACCCTGATTTTAAGAGACATTATGTGTTTAGGAAAGCCTGTCCTCTTTTTCCTTTTTTTTTNTGCTCTGTGAAGAAGATAACAAAAGATGGTATGTCCCCAAAGCACACTGATGTGTCACTGTGGATGCCAATCCCCACAGACGCTCCCGATGTTATTAATTTTTAAAACAAACTTGCTGATTGAGGTTCTGACTGCCTTTAAATTGTCTCTACAAGGAGACTGTGTACTAATTAACCCACAGAAACAATCAATGATGTACCTTTTTCAAGTTTCAGGGTGATTAGAATATGAAAATGAAGAGCACAATGGTGCAGATGTTTTAAAATCACAGCAGACAGCAATTAGTGACATGGGAACCAGCTGCTTATCTCTCCAGATAAAGCCTCTTAATAGGGAATTACACTTGAGGAGCCATTACACAGATGGATCTGCGAATGATTTAAAGAGGGGGCGTTGTAGTATTAACTTTGATTTGCAAGCCAGATTCTTGACAAGCTTTATGTATGTTACCTCCTCAAAAAGGTGCATTTGGAGCAGGGGGGGACCATTCCTTTAAGAACTCAGATTTATTTATTTTTTAAGGTGTTTGGTTTCTCTAAATGCATATTTTATCATAATTATTATTTTTTAGAGTTTCATTCTTTTTTTATTTTGATTTTTTTCAAATAATCATGGTTATTATTTTACTAGACCATTGATTTTGTTGCTGCCATCTCCTCCCAGTTTTTGTATTTGGATTGGAAGCAGCATGTGGGTTTAGATGGAAGCTCAGTCAGGGGAAGAAGGAGGCAGACTAAAGCATCCAGCAGTTAAAATAAGAGTCCCTGAGGGATGGATTCAGCTGCTAGGTACTACTTGCAGAACAGGGTGCTGCCCCTCATGGGACTGGTACAGTCTCATCTCCTCAGCTGCATGCCAGAATAAGACTGTTATGGGGAGTAATCTGTTCTGCAGGCACAGGGTTGCAGAGAACTGGAGGGACAGCATAAAACACCCAGCATAAAACTGCTTCTTGTCTATGACCAGTGATCACCAGAGTATGGGGTCTATCCTGCTCACCCACCACTGCCAAAGATGAGGCCTGAAACTCATGAGTTTGTCATTCAAATCGTATTCTACCACCAAGAGGTTTAAAATTTTATTCTTATAGTCTAGGGTTTAGCATGTGCTGGATCAGGGTGCTTGAGCCTCTTCGCAGTTACAAAAGCTATCATCATCTTTATGTGCATTTTATTATCTTTAAAGGAAAGTGGAGATTTTTAACCTACTGAAAACATACAGTAAACTGTATATGAAGAGAAATATTGACCAAGTATGCTGAGTTGTAGTAAAATTACATGGGTTAATTTACACTTCTACTTCCACAAAAGAAGAAGGAGCAGACTCTCAGTGCAGAATAGCTGGCTGCGGAAGAAAATCCCATTTAATGAAAGGGCAAATGACAAACAGAGGCCAGCACTAAGTCTGAAGCATTTTTAGGGTCTCATAAACCGAAAAGTAAATAAAGACAAATCCTTCTGTTTTCATGGAAAAAGCCCACTCTTCTTGACACTGGTCTCAGCTGGCTGCTGCAGGAACTCTGTTCAAGTCAACAGCCCCATGGAGCTGGAGTATATTGCACACTTACAAATAAAGTAAATAATTTGAGTGAAAGGTATCAAGACATAGGTTTCTGAAGATTCCCTCACCATCCTGACAGCTCTGGCATCCTCTATCAGCTTAACAGAGTCTTGGCTTAGCTGAGCTGGGCCTCACTGACTTTCGGGGACGGTGCTCACACAACAGGGAAAATTGCAGCCTAATAATTAGGACCAATGGGATCAAACAGCGACCCAGAGGGATACACTTGGCTGCATTACTTTCAACTTATTTAGTAGTGCTTTTAGGTAAAGAGTCCCCTCATATCCATTGCAGCCACTGAAACACAACCTGCTGCAGCCAAACAGTCTCTAGTCACTGTGCTGCAGAAGAACTATTTTTGGGTGGTATGGATGTGCCTGGCAAGGTAGAGCCAATAAATGTTACGCTGGAAGAAGTTTCACGAGGAAACCCAGCAGACTGTAATGTGCTTGGGCAGATATATAGTTCTGACATCCTGCTTAGGAAATGGAGTCCCCTGATCCTACAGACCGGTCATTTTTTGAAGGCCTGTTGAAATTGGAGTGCTTATCTGCGTGATTAAATGCCTCCAGAGTTGGCACCTTTGATGACATAGGCATATCTTTCTCATGAATTTTAAGATCGATGTGGTGGTGGCCTGTGCTGCTGGAGCAATGACAGGGCTATCATTAGGGATGTGGTGGGGGTTGCATCATCACTATGTAACGTGCAGGCCAAGGAAATGAAGCTGGAGAAGCCAAGCCATATATCAGCATTCATTGCTGATCTATAGCTGGCCTCTCCATTCTGAGCCCGTATTAACTGCCTTAAAATATAGATCAGAGATTATTGCTCCTTCTAGACCACGGATCTCTGTGTGTGATGGACATGGAGGGACCAGTTGTCAGAGTTTGATGGTTTTGTTCCCTGCTGTAACTCTCTTTCTTATTTTTATCTTTTTATTCCTCCTCTTCCCAATTAAATGCTTCAGGTCATTCAGTTTCACAGTTCAGCATTTGGGAAGCAACATGGGTGTAAGAAGCTGGTTTGGCTGAAGCCAGCAGTCTGGGATCTGTTCAGAAACAGCCTGGCCCTGCCCTAGTGTGGGTCCTGGGGCCCGAGAGAGGTCTTAGCCTAGCATTTCCAGGGCTTCTCCAAGTCACAAATCATGGTACCTCGAGAAGATTAAGTTTTATGTGAGGCTGGAGTAAAGGGCAGCCATCTCCCTCTCCTGGGACATCACCAGGGGATGGCCCACCCATCTCTTTGTGCCAGGACACCCAGCCTAGTGTCTGGGCAGCAGGAGAAGCTCGAGTGGCTCAGGAAAAGTGGATCTCAGGAGCTTTGGATCAGATAAAAATAATTAAAATAAAACAAGCAGTAAAACTCCAGTGCTGGTGCTGCTGGTTCCCACCCCACCCCCAGACTCATCCCAAGATGTGGGTGCAAGTGGGCCCGCTTTCTTGGAGGTGGAGCCCCTTTCTTGTGGGTTGTGTTCTCTGTGAGCTGCAGGGCTCATGTGTGGGAGGCCACTGTGAGGAAGAGGAGGAGAAGGATTCATTCCCCAAGGGGTGTTTATGCTTTCAGCTCTTTTCTCAGGCTGAGGAAACCAGTGTCGCTCACCCACGACATCTGCAGCTCCACCACAGCTGCATGCTTTCGTTCTCTCACTCCACAATTCCTGGAAATCTCTGTTTTCCCTGAGTATGGCTGGTCCATGTGCACGACAGCTGAACTATCTACAGGATTTAGGAGTCCCTGATTGCTGCTCAGACAATGGACCAGAGCAACTTCATAGTTATTGCCTGTTCCAGGAAAGCCACATTTATAGGGGCATGAAAGATAACTCAGCATCAATTTGTCAATAATGTGCATGTGTAGTGCACCATGGACTCAGAGCTGTCTAGTCCTTATCAGACATCTCTGAAATTGCTCAAAAGTAGGGACAACCTCATTTTCCAACTCAGAGCCCTCTCATCCCCTTTTGCCAGCTTGTCCCAAAATTTCTTGTGCAAACACCCCAAAGTGAGATCTAATGGGATACTGACAGAAACTTAATTTTACCAGGGTGTTTTCAGGAACACGAGAGACGTAGCAGTTATTTTCTACTTTCTACTGGTCTTTCCTTGGTTATGTTTTAATTTCAATCTCATCATGTATTTGACTTTCACAACAGTGTCAGTATTTTGTACACCTAGTAGTGCTTGCAGTACCAGGTGTACAAAAGCAGTTGCACAGCCTGATCCAGAGCTTTACAAAATAAAAGCTGCAAAATAAAAAAAAAACAAAACAAAAAACAAAACCCAGATCTACCAAAGAAAGTAAAAAACAAATAGATAGATACTTTTGCTTTAAAAGGAAAAAGTTACAGCTGTAGTAAACAATGTTTCAATGGGGTTTTTTTTTAGCTGGAGGCCCACCAAGAGAAAAACAGTAGATTTTCTTTTGCTCGGTAAGAGTCTTCAACATAATTCTGCCCTTGCTGTAACCTCTGTGGCTTGAAGAGCTCCTGTCAGATTAGAAATCATGTTGAAAATATCTCTCACCAACATTGCAAATAGCAGAGTTTTAAAATGGAAAGGGAGTAATGCAAATCTTGAACCTGCAAAGTGTTCCTCGCACACTTGACGCTATGCATATGATTTTAAGCACTAAATATGTGGGGTTGGCTTCCATGTGGAAATTCAAGTAAACCTTAGCAGAATCTGCCTTCATAGAGAAGTGGACCCATGGGTTTTCCTCTTGTTTGTTACAACTTCCAAGATAATTTTTCAGTTTTCTTGTTTACAATAATGTGTTTAATTGCTGCTGTTGAGCCTCAAGTTCTGCGAGCAATTATTTTTCAGGAAAAAGGCATTCTCACCAGGAGGCTGAGTTCCACCATTCATCCATTGAAAGGGAATATTTCAGTTGTGTTTTAAATTAAAAATCAATAGAATATGTTCCCTTGAACAGTTTTGCGTTTATAGAAATATTTCCACTGTTTTTAGAGTAGGGAAAACAAAAAAAAAATCTTGTTTACTGTGCAAAAATCTAAATGTAAATTTGGCTCAAGTATAGAAATATTTTATAAAGGTTCCTAACTCTTATAAAAACATTGTTATTCACTCCATAAATAAAGAGCTTCAACCAGTGGCTATGAATACTGGTATGAATACTGATAAATTAATTATTTTTTCCCCGTTTATTTTCTGATCCCTTCCAGGTTTATGACAGGCCACAAAAACATTCTGCTCTGCACTATGATCCGGGCCTCCAACAAGACTTCACCAGTGACACCTTAAAATCAAAACACCAGCAGAAAAGTAGCAACCAGCACCACATTGACTGGTCAGCGAGCTCCGACACTGGACCCACTTCTCAGAGTTGTTTCATCAACACAGAGCCCAGTAGAGAAGCAATTAGTGCCACCAAGGTCTCTGCTCTGGAGCCAGGAGTTTCCTACAGCAAATCCCAGGCCAAGAAGTCCTGCAGCAGCAGCACGTGGGGGCAGCTGTCGGTCAGTAGTAAGGAGCTGGCGATTTGCAGCGCAGTCCCGTCACCCAGCGGCATCAGCACGGCCACCCAGCCGAGCAGTGCCTCTGAGTGCAACGGGCTTTTGCCTCTCGGAGATCAAGAGGGAGGGGTGCAGCTGGAGGCCCCCGATCAGCCCGCTGGAAGTACGAAGAAGAAGTCCAGCAAAAAGGACTTGATTAGCCAAACCATCCAAGCCGCAGACATTGAGTGGGTAAAGAGTGCTCAGAAAGCATTTGACAGCAAATCCCACGACAGCATGGAAGGGAAAAAGGAGTCTTACTCAATGGACAGCATGTTGGATACATCACCCTCGAAGCAGAATGCCATTTCTGCTAGCAGTTGTGAAAGTGACACCAATCACGTACGAATTACTATCCCAATAAAGTCTCCAACAACAGATGCATCTAGCCACAAAAGGAAAAAGAGGCAGTCCATAAAATCCTCCATAGAGAAAACTATCCAGGAGAAAAGCCTGCCTTCTGTGCTTGCTTTGAGCAGTGAAATGGCAAACAGGACCAGCTCTCAACCAGAGGGGAATAAAAAAGATCTTCGAGCCACAAAGCCAGGGAAAGTGATTGAAAATGAGTCCCCCTTAGTAGCTATTGACAGTGGTGTGTTCACAGACAAAGCATCCCCCAACAATGCTGCCCGACTCAGAAAACCTCTGCCTGTGACATCCACTCTCCTACCCACCAATCTTTCCACAGCTGGCAAATTACCTGATGTCCAGCACCCCAAACATGCAGCTAAACGTCGCTGGACCTGCAGCAAACCTAAATCTATTCTTCGGGAGACCTCCCTGACGACATCTGAGAAGCTGATGGTGGAGCCTCCTTCAGCCTATCCCATCACACCATCCAGCCCTCTGTACACCAATACCGACAGTCTTACTGTGATCACACCTGTCAAGAAAAAAAGAGGACGACCAAAGAAACAGCCTTTGCTCACTGTTGAAACCATTCATGAGGGAACCTCCACCAGCCCAGTGAGTCCAATCAATCGTGAATTTCCAGGAACAAAGAAAAGGAAGAGGAGAAGGAATCTGGCCAAGTTTGCCCAGATGGTTCCAGGAGAGGACAAGTCCATCAGTGAACTCAAATTTCACAAAAAGGTCGGGAAACTTGGGGTCTTGGATAAGAAGACCATCAAGACTATTAATAAAATGAAAACCCTCAAGAGGAAGAACATTCTCAATCAGATCTTGTCCTCCTGCTCCAGCAGCATAGCTCTGAAAACAAAAGTCCAGCCACCATCTAGTGCTGGGCCAACCACCATTGATGCCAGGCTAGGAAAGCAGATCAATGTCAGCAAGAGGGGGACTATCTACATTGGTAAAAAACGGGGCAGAAAGCCAAGGGCAGAGCTGCAGCCTCAGCCAGAAGAACCTAAGACAGCCATCAAGCACTCAAGGCCTGTTTCCAGCCAGCCAGAAAACCCAGCAGTGCCTTCCAACCTGCAGTCACTTGTGGCATCGTCACCAGCAGCTATTCATCCGCTTTCAACACAATTAGTGGGGATAAACGGCAACCTCAGCCCTGCAAGCACTGAAACTAATTTTTCAGAGTTAAAAACTATGCCAAATCTTCAACCTATCAGTGCTCTTCCTACAAAAACCCAGAAAGGAATGCACAGTGGAACTTGGAAGCTGTCTCCGCCCAGGCTAATGGCTAATTCACCTTCTCACCTCTGTGAAATAGGTTCTCTGAAAGAAGTCACACTGTCGCCAGTGAGCGAGTCTCACAGCGAGGAAACCATACCGAGCGACAGTGGGATAGGTACAGACAACAACAGCACCTCTGACCAAGCCGAGAAAAGCTCAGAATCCCGCCGGAGATACTCCTTTGATTTCTGCACCCTGGACAATCCAGAGGCTATCCCATCTGACACCAGCACAAAGAACAGGCATGGTCACCGGCAGAAGCATCTCATTGTGGATAACTTTCTCTCTCATGAGAGCATTAAAAAGCCAAAGCACAAGAGGAAAAGGAAAAGCCTGCAGAACAGAGATGACCTCCAGTTTCTGGCAGACCTTGAGGAACTCATTAATAAGTTTCAAGTGTTCAGGATTTCCCATAGAAGTTATACATTTTATCATGAAAATCCATATCCCAGCATCTTCAGGATTAATTTTGATCACTACTACCCTGTGCCATATATCCAGTATGACCCATTGCTCTATCTTCGCAGGACCTCTGATATGAAGTCTAAGAAGAAGCGTGGTAGACCTGCCAAAACCAATGACACCATGACAAAGGTGCCTTTTTTACAAGGGTTCGGTTACCCTATTCCCAGTGGGAGTTACTATGCACCCTATGGAATGCCTTACACATCAATGCCTATGATGAATCTTGGTTACTACGGTCAGTATCCAGCTCCTTTGTACCTGTCTCACACGCTCGGAGCGGCTTCCCCATTTATGAGACCTACCGTGCCCCCACCCCAATTCCATGCAAGCTCTCATATGAAAATGTCCACCACTGCCAAACACAAAGCAAAACATGGAGTGCACCTACAAACCCCTGTGGGAATGGGCCTTGGAGACATGCAGTCCTCTTTGGCTCCTCCGAAGGTTGGAGGAACAAGCCTTTCAAGTGGCCGACTTCACAAAAGGAAACACAAACATAAGCACAAGCATAAGGATGAACGGATATTGGGGACTCACGAAGATCTGAGTGGTCTCTTTGCTAGCAAGTCCTCTGGCTTCTCCAGCCATGCCATCAACGAGAGGCTGAGCAGCTCAGACAAAGATCTGTCCTTGCTCAACGAGAAAAGCAAGCATAAGGAGAAGCAGAAGCACCAGCATTGTGAAACCGGGCACAAAGGCTCCAAGAGTAACTTTGAAGTGGATACGTTGTCTACGCTGTCACTTTCTGATGCCCAGCAGTGGTCACAGAGTAAAGATAAAAGTGACTCAAGCAGTGATCCCATTGACTCTTGCACAAAGAGATACTCTGGTAATACTGAGAGTAATGGAAGGTCAGAGTCCCTGGACATGTTTGGTGAAATGAATTCCTCAAGTGAGAAGCGGGACAATGATGCAAGTGGGAATAAAAGAAGAAGCTTTGAAGGCTTTGGAACTTACAGGGAAAAGGACATTCAGCCCTTCAAGACAAATAGGAAGGACAGAAGTACTTTTGATTCTTCAGCCTCTTCAGGTAAGCTTTGTTTTATTCTATTTTACTTTACTGCACTTAAATTTAAATGCTGAACAAGGAGAGACTCAACATTTACAACAAATACATTTATGAGTCAATAACTTCTCTGGCTTTTGTAACTGATGTCATTCTTCATCCAAATTTAGGGGAGATCAACAAGAAAGTTGGCCACGTCTTAAGCCCAAAGCTTTAAAGTTCTTCAAGTTGTTACATAGCCCTTCTGTAAATATTTGTCCTCCTTTCACCTCTCATGGCTTGTTTTACTTCTTCCTAAAACCCCACCACAGCATTCTGCAACAGCAGGACCTATTGACAAGGTGGGCATCCCTCTGATCTGTGTCTAACACCACATGATCAAAGTCACTGTCCAGCCTTTGGGAGAAGAGCAGACAATCTCTGCTCTGGCCCATAAAGTTGTCAAAACCCATTTGTTGATGGGATGGACCAGGCAGATGGAAACTTGTAGTGTCAGTGTCCCATTAGTGTGGTCTACTGCTGATCCAGAGGCACCCACCATGCTGATGTCTGGGCTGAATATCTGGAGATATTGGGTACAGTCTTGGTGTAAATCTGTCACTTCCTGTCAGCAGGTGTCATGTAAAATAATTACCCTGACCTTTGAGTGGCTGTGGAAGGGGCAGGTGTCATGGCAACAATAAACCCTCGCCAACTGACTCTGAAGAGTTTTAGGTCTCATGACTTAGAAATATAAGCTGGGCTGATGAAGAGGGAGGAAGCTCCTTTCGGCTGATAAGGACATCTGTTCCTCTCCTGCAGAGTGGGGAAAAAGGGAATCTGAATCTTGTCTGAGAGACTGAATTGTACTTTACAATAGGGAGCTGCTTTTGTGATGACACAGAGGCAGGTGTTTTGCTGTATTATAAATGAATTTAGCTTGGGAGCAAGCCCAGTGCTCCTACACCATCAGATATTTATCACAAAGCAGATTTCACACTTAGTTCTGGAAAGGGGTGATCTTTGCTGAATTAACCAGTGGTGGATGAGATTCTGATGTGCTAAAAAAGAGCTTCAAAGAAATGTAGTTGATGGCCTTCAAAGTTAAAAGAGAATTAACTGAGAACACAGAGATAGCAGAGAATTTCTATAGCCTGCCAATGTAAGGCTCTAAAGTTTTTTACTGACTTGTAACTGATCGAGTTCCAAAGACTGCTCATGCTTAAGCCACTTAAACCTTTCCAATTCCTTCACCAAGACTAGAATCTGGATTGTAGTAGTGAAAGGCAGTCTGAAATGACAGATTACCCCATGAAAACATTCCTATTCATGATATCGTATTAAAATAGGTCAGTGACATCAAAAAACGAAACATGCAAAAAAATGGGAAAAGATATTCAGATCAGTCTCTGAAGATAAGAGTTGCAACATACCTGACAAAGAACAGAAATATTCTTCACCAAGTGTTGCAGTAGCTATTTCATTGAGGAAGTTGTGTCCTCTCAAATAGGATTACAAGTCTTCAAAATGTTTAACAACTTTATTTTTCAATTTTTTTAAAAGTAAATTCACAGTTTTCATAGTTTGAGAAGTCTTTACATTTGTAGCCTTTTTGTTTTTTTTAATAAAAGATGTTTGCTAAATCTGTAATTTTCAATTTAATATGTTTCACTAAGGCACATCAAACTGTCAAAATTCCCAACACTGTTGTACTCAAATGAGTTTCTGAAGTAGGGGCATGATCCCCATCAGGCTGACTTAAAAATGGAAGTACGATAGAAAAAGTCAATTTCATGTTTTCCTTCAGTTTATTCCCCATGATGATAAATAGTATAAGATGGAGGACGAGAATTTGCAGTAGGAGCTCCATTGGATTTGCAGTTTAAATTTTTTAAACTGGTTCTCATTTAAACTGAAATTATTACTTTTATTTATTCTTGCTCTTCGCGATTACAGCCACACAACATTCCCTATGACCTAATCCATCAAATCTCAGATTATTAATCTATTTCTTCATTGTCATGTTATTATTTACATGGAAAAATCATCAGCAGTTGCTAAACAGAGCCAGATAACCGGAGCCATACCTTGCACTACAAGGAAAAATACTAAAACTAAACAGCTCTGCCAAGAAAGGCCTGGAGCCAAGACTGCTCATTAAAGCCTAGGAACATCTGTCTGCTTATGACTGCCTAAGATCTCAGTGCAGATTTTTTTCCTCTCTGCCTTTGACCTTCACTGAGATTCCCAGCAGAGGTCTGCACTCGAGTCTAGCCATAACTATTTAACCATTTCCCACAGAGGGAGGATTACACTCTTCCGTGATAACCTTCACCTTCTTCCTCCTAACTCACCTTGCATTTCCCTGAGGAGGTTAAACACGGATTGACTAATCAGAAAAACAAAAGGTAAAAGAAAAAAAAAAAAAAGACCTATGAGAACATATATGTCTGTCCCAGGAGGCACTTTCCACAGCCTGATTGCTCTTTTCTTTCAGTATTTGTCATCTTGCACAAGTTAAAAATAATATATAGCAGAGATAAGAGGAGACATCCTGAATATTCTGATGAAAGCTGAAAATAGATTTATATCACAATTTCAGTGTTATCTTTACTGCATGGGTATTTTGGTGTACTCAGTACTGCCATTTGCAACTTCTCTGCATGCTCCTGGAGATAAAATATGTAGCAAAACCTCCCCACACTCAGTGGATATATCTGTGAGGAGAGGCATGAGAGAACCATTTACTGTTCTTTGGCTTTTGGGCACTGCAGTTTGTTTCAGTGTAGTGTGCAGCTGCAGGTACTATTGTATTGCTGTTAATTCATGTTTTTGTCTGTGTTGTGACAACACTTGGCCATTTCTAAAATTTGGTGCTCCTTGGTGATAAGTGGTGATCCTGAATATGGTAGAAAACAGTTGTGTTGTACAATCTTGGGGTTTAGGTATGATTTTATTATCTAGGAAGATATAGAAGATAAAGGGAAGAATTGTCCTTCTTACCTTTGGGAGAAGCTCTTTGAAGTCCTGATGCAAGAAAGGGGCCTGGCACAGGTTGTCCAGGGAAATTATGGATGCCCCATTCCTGGAACTGTTTGTGTACCAGGTTGGGGTTTGAGTACTTGGGCTAGTGGAAGGTGTCCCAGATCAACACAGGGGTTTGGAAATAGATGACCTCTAAAGGTCCCTTCCAACCAAACTATTCCATAATCCTGTTATTTGATGCAGAAATCTGAGCCCAAAGTAAAGGGTGCCATTGGGAGAGCATCACCAGTCACTTTGGCTGGTCACAACAAAAGTCCATTTCTTGTCTCGCACCAACCTGGACAATCACTGGCCATTCTTTAGTGGAGACTTTATGGGCTTTGACTCACTGTACATCTCTTGAGACCACTTTGGGTTAAAAGTGCAGTTTCAGTGTATATGGCTAATTTCCCTGTGGCCTGACTGTTTCCACACCATTGTTCTGGAGAAGCTGGTGTCCCTTCCATAATAACAAGTTAATAAATCTTCCCACCCACTCCTCATGACCTGTTGCTTCCTGATGTGTTTCTCTGAAATTGCTATTTTTGCCAAATTTCTTGTGCTCATCTAACCCTCCTGCTTTTAGAGAGGCTAATTAATCAAAACCAATTACACACTGCTTTTCCATTTAGCTGAAGACTATTGCAGTGGCATTAGCCTGGTCTACAGGCAAGAGTACAGCAGAAAGTGTTTCAGATCCCGCCTTGCCACAGACATGATGCCGTTTGGGCACACCCCAGACTGAACTGTAGAGCTGTGTGCAGCAAGCATTGGCTCAGCTGGCTCCCTACTTCCCAGAGTCAGAGGTACAGCTCTCACACTTGTGAAATGGTCTTGGAGTCCCTCTGGCACTGTGTGACCTGAGGCACTGTGCACAGCTGGATGTCTGAGCCTTTCATCTGCTTTCCAGGAGTTACGAACGCCCCAGGTGAGGGACCCAGGGAGAGGTCACAGATTGGCGCTGCAGCTGGGCTGGGGGGGCTGGGAGTAGAGCTGTGTTTCAAAGAGGCCCTTGTGGTAAACTCCACATGTCCTTGTCATGTGTCTGCCAGTTTCATAATACTGGAGAAGAGATTTCCTCTGCTGATCAGCAGTCTCGGTGCTATAGCTTGTGCCTCAGAAGAAAAGCAAGATGAGTTGCCTCTTCCCTTTTTCCTTAGGTGGAATAATGAGGAAAAGCACATTTAACCTTTTAAGGTGCAGAGATAAGATGGTAATTTGCGTGTACAACCTGTCAGTTTATGTCCTAGTTACAATCACTGCAGACCAGGATGTAGCTGGAGGTGAAGCAGAGGTTGGGAGTTGCTATATCCAAGACTGCATTTCTTCTTTTCTTTGTAATGAGACTAATCAAGGTCTGTGCTACCTTACAGTCACAGTATTTTTGCCTCCTGTTTTTTCAAACAAGGATTATATAAACAAAGATTGCCTAGCTTGTTATTGGGCACCATGGCTCAAAGATCAGCTTGGAAGTACATTGGTTTTGTCAGATACAGCACAGACACCATGCACAGTAAATTTACAGGGATAAGTTAATCATATGGAGCTATTAGGAAAGCAGTAATCATCAGTCTCTGAATGCTGGATAGCTAGCATGACAAACATGCTTTACAAATTAATGTTTAACTTACCAAACCTCCCAGGCCTTCCCCCATCAATGTCCAGCAGTGCTGCAAGCTGAATTTCTTCTGACTTGACCTTTCCTCCTCATTTGGTTTGTATGGTGCTGGTTTTACTCTTGAAGGAACAGAATCAGCTTTAGCCTTGATCAGGCACAGTTTTACTCAGAGAAGGGATCAGTATTTCTGTAGTGGATAACCATGCTTTTTCTTCTTAGTGTGTGTAGCAGATGTAGGTAAATAGTGTTAGCTAATTGTCTTATTAATTAAACTTTGCTGATTTTTCATATAATAATACTTTCCACAAGTAGTTTAAGTTTTTGCATAGGTCTGGAATCACAATGTTGGTTCATTATTCTTCAGCGAATGCATTATTTCAGTGATAGTGGAAACAATAAGACCGCACTCTTGGACCCAGTGTTTTGGGTCACCTCTGGCAAGAAGGATATTGAGGTTCTGAAGCATCCAGAAAAGGGTAACATACCTGGACAAGTGTCTGGAGCACAACTCTGATGAGGAGGGGCTGAGGGAGCTGGGAAAGGGGCTCAGCCTGGAGCAAAGGAGGCTCAGGGGGGACCTTGTGGCTCTGCACAAGTCCCTGACAGGAGGGGGCTCAGGGGGGGTTGGTCTCCTCTCAGGTAACAAGCAATAAGAAAAAAGGAAATGGCCTCAAGGAGCTCCAGGGCAGGTTTAGATTAGATGTTAGGGAAAATTTCTTCACTGAAAATGTCAGACATTGGAACTGGCTGTCCAGGGAAGTGGTGGAGTCACAGTCTCTGGAAGTGTCCAAAAACCACTTAAAAGTGGTGGTTAGAGACAGGATTTAGTGATGGGCCTTGTCAGTGCTAGGAAAATGATTGGACTCAGTGATCTTAGAGGTTTTGTACAACTTTAATGATTCTGTGTTTCTATGATCAACGTGTGGACTGAATATCCTCTCATCTGACCATCTTAAAGACATAAATTGAATGCTTGTACTGGCTGAGTCTTGCACATATACCCATGGATGCACCTTTACACACTGAAACAAGACAGAAGAAGTGAATGTCAGGTGATGAAGTCAAATAGATATCCAGCAAAACACATAAATAAGTCACCTGGCTTTCTTCAATGGCAAAGATTTCACTCATCAGGATTTGTGTTTTGTATGGCATTATGTGCATCAATTCAGGGACAAACTGATGCATGGTGTAGGACTTGCAGACCCTTCTTCCATATCATAGTTTTCTCACATAACTGCAGAAAAGATGTCTTAATTGCAGTTAAACCTCAGTGTTTGACTGGGTAAGGGGTATAAAAGCAGTTTCCTGCCTTACAGCACCATGGTGAGCTCTGATACTCACCAATGCCCAGTGAGTACAGCGTCAGACCCACGACAGTGTTTGAAGTGGATGAGAGAAGAGCCAGATAAGAACTTCACTGACTAAGGATGTACAGAGTATTAGTCACCCTCTCATTCCCCACCTCTGCCTCTGCTGTGGTTTCCTTGGACACCTCAGGCTCCTACATAACTTCCAACAACTGCAAAAGTTTTCCAAGCCCCATTGTTGGTAGGGGGTTGTTCTCTCACACTGTGTCCTGTGGTGAGGGACAGGCTCTGTAGAGTTACAGGGTGAGTGTTTGTGCCATCTGGACAATAAAAGTTACCATCAGAGCTTTAAAAAAACCCATTATTTGTAAATACAGTTACATTCATCAAAACAGCTGTTTGGGCCCCTGAATGTTTAGGAAACCAAACAAACCAAAACTACTGAAAATAGTTCCAAAAACATTATCTGGCCCATTTAGAATAAATGTACTTCCTGTTTTCCACTAAGTTTTCTGTCAGTCCTGTGGAGAGGAGACCAAGCCAGCATGACTGTTTCTCCTTTCTGCCTATGGTGTATCCTAAAGGGACATGCTGCTGATGGGGAAAGTGAAGCAAAGCTTTCCTTGAAAGTGTTTTGACTAAGGCCATTGAAATACAGTGATTTTTGTCGTTGTTGTTGTTTTAATGCTACCTCTTGATTTACTATGTTGCTTCCAATGTCTGCACTGACCAAGAAGAGAAGGAACAGGAGGGAAGCTGGACTGGGAGAGGAAGCAGAACCATTTATCACCCAACCTAACTTTTATTTCCTCTCTTAATGATTGCATGTTTATTGCACTGCCTGAGGCTCATACAAAGTCTTTTAGACCAGCAATGAATTAATCAAATTAAATGCTGTGACCCTTTTGCTTTTTGGGAGTGTTACAAGCCTCCCAGCACCCTGCCTAATTTCTGCTCCTTACTTTGCTCTCTGTCCAACAGTCAAGCAGTTCTTCCTTCGCAACTTGGCGTCTCCCAGCTATTTATCTTCACTCTCTCTGGCCAATGCCAGAATGTCTTGTTTGAAGTTTTTATTCAGACCACTGCTAGTTTATGAAGTTGTGCAGATCCCACGTTGGGTGTGCAGCTGCTTCACGTCAGACACAATTGGCCTCTGCTGGGCTCTTGGCTTTAAAAGGCAATAAAGAATCACGGCCAGATTCTCATCTCGGCCCGGCATAAATCAAGCGTCTCCCCATTGAAATTAGTGAGGTTGACTTCAGGAGTGAAGTATCTACTGAGGGAGAAGGAGAGTGTGGGGCTGGAAAGTTCCATCTGCTGCTTCAGTGGCACAGCAGAGCAGGACACTCGGCGCACCAGGGTCCTTGTGTCTGTATGCAACCTGCCAGGTGCTGAAAACAACCCTAGTTCAACATTTATAAGATTTTCTTATCTCAGGAGAAGTGGGCCTGTTAAGACTTTGATGGTGCCAGCCTGAGTGCTTGTGTTAAGTGTCAGCTTAAGAAGAGTTAGAGGGAAAAGTGTGTGTTTTAGCTCTGGACTATACACAATGCTGTTTCTTGACACTGATAATATAGGTGCAAGACAAGAGGTCTGTTCAGATGAACAGAGAAGGTAAAACAAAGGAAATGGCTGCAGCTTCACTCTGAACCTCTTGATCAGTGTGACTCAAAGCTGGGCATAGGAGAATCTGAGCTTAAGGCATCTGTCAGTGAGAGGGATCCTAATGCACTCAGAGCAACCTGCATCCTTCTCCTACTCAGCTGCAAAAGTGAGAGTTGGAGTCCAGAACATGATCTGAGGCTGCTCCTCCATCCTCACTACCTTCCAGGAGTTTTATATCCATGTGTCACAGCAAGAGAAAATTTAGAAGGGCTCAGTCTGCCTGATTGCAATAATGATGTTGGACAACAAAAGGAAAAAGAATGTTCTGTTTTAAGGTCTCAACAAGAAGGAAGTCAGAATAATTCCCCTATAGATCAAGGGCTGAGGGGAGGGGTGGAAAAGGAAAGATTTGACTGTCCATGGAGGAGATTTTACACAACCTCAATGGCTTGAAAAGACCCAAGGACTGACAATAAGAAACATCAGTGATTTGTCATTGAGAACATGCACCTGGGCCTAGATCCCCGAAGGCTTTTGTAGCTGCAGAGTCTGACCAAGCTTTCTCATGGCACAGTGCAGATTTCAGGAGTCTTCAGGAGTATGTGCAATGCAGAGTTAACTGTCAAGCAAGAGCAGGACTGGATGGCTAGAAGGGATTTGCTAATGAGCTATCAAGTTGTGGGTCACTGGTTGAAATTTAATCTGTAAGAACAGTGACAGAAAATCAAATCAAAATGCTGACGTCAGAGTGATGCTGGAGCAGCAGCAAAAGCATTGCTGCTGCCTTATGCAGCACACAGAGGCAGCTTAAATAAACTGGGAGCAAACTGTGAGGAGCTTGTCAGGTTGATCCCAACTGCAAAATACAGCTCAGTCAATTTGTGTTACACCTGCCAGTAACTTACTTGTGTTTGTCTGTTGTCATTCACAAGCAACTGCACTAACTCCTCAGATAATCTGACCCAAACTCAGCCTTACATAGAACTGAAAATAGACTTGTGGAGACACCTGGGTAGAGTTTGCTCAGTAAAGAGTGTCACAGAATGTGAATCAGCAGTGTACCACAAAGCTCAGTATCTTGTGGTGCTGCTGATGAAGTTTTTATTGTGAATAGGCCCTACATTGAGGTCAGTAGTAATGACTTTACCACCCCAGCTCCTGGGGAAACTTGGTGGTTTCACCATAGATTTCTGAGGGCTGGGGACGGCCCACATTACTGCAGGCTCTTAAACCACCTCTTACCAGAGGTTACCAGAGGGAAGGTTGAGGAAGGAAGGGATGGGAATACTAGATGCCCTCATCAGTGATAGTGGTAAGGGGTATGTGGGTCAGCATATAGGGTCAGGAAGGCTTATTCTGGTACTTCTCACCCCACTGATGTTGTCCTCTTCACTGATTTTTAGAGGGAATTCAGTGGTCCTTCCTCTGGTCCCAAGAAGCTGAGCTGAGGATACAGAATTTCTCCTGATGGCACAGACTTGCCATTACAGCTGTGTGTCTCTGGCCTTCCCCACCTCCACTGGAGGCAGGAAAGGGAGCAATAGTCAGCATTGTTTTTTGTGCCAGCTGAGATTAGTTGGAATAAGGAGCATTCAAGTAAGTTGACACAGCCTTTAAGTTGCTTGATTTGCTAAAAAAATGAAAGAAAAAAAAAAATACCTGGACTACTTCAGGATGTCTTGCTGCCTGAAATCTCATCTGCACCAGTAAAATCTTGGGATGAGGTCAGTTTGCAGAAAGTTTGTCATCCAGATATTTCTTAAATTTCTATTAAAAAAAAAGTCTTGGAGAGCAACAAGTTAAAAAAAAATTGTTAAAATCCAGATTCACACAGATTTCCTGTTTTGCTTCTTAACAAAACCTCAAAACCACTTTGAACAAGTTTCCCACCTCAGCTGAGGGTGGAGCTGTGTGCTCCCCACACGTGGCCTCCAGAAGCACACCCAGGGAGAGCAGCACACCTCCTCTGGCACGGTGGGGCCGAGTTTACTGCCTGCAGGGCAGTCAACATGAGTGCCTGTGTGCTTGGCTGCCCACAGGAGCTTCTGACTCAGCCAGTTATACTGGAAAACTTTAACTTCCCTATTTCCAGCAGAACAGACTGAGCAGTAGAGATGTGTCAGGCAAGATCTGGAAGCAGTTGATAAAGGGATACCTCCCCGAGATATTAGGCAGATATCAGCTGCTGTCAGTGCACTGCTGTAATTTCATTGGTTTGATCTACTGAGACAACATCTCGGTAAATAAGAGGAGCAGGGAAATATATTGCACTGAAATTAATGGTTTGCTGCCTGATCTCCTCTTAAACGAATTCATTGCAATCTGAAGCAATGTGTGTGTTTTGCAAACCCGGCATTCCTTGGCTCCTACACTGCATCATGACATTACTTTAGGCGGTGAGGAAGATCTTATTTGTGATACAGTAGTGTAGCCTGGGAACTCTGGATGGAGTTATGGCATTTGGGTGTGTAATTCTAAGTAACAATAAGCAGTGCTTAACGTTTCCTCCCACATGAGAAGCGCACCCATTAAAAGTTTAGCCAAGTCAGCTGTGCAAGTTCTTGCACAAAAAGACAAACTGCTAAAGAGCTAATAGGAGCCACTCTTATGTTAAAGAGTGGGTAGAGCATGCATTAACCCAAATTCCCCTTCTCTGCTGCTAATCAGTGAAGAGTCTTGCTGAGATCAAAGAAACCCCTAGCAGGTAAAAATGGTAATAAATCAAGCTCAAGCCTAGGTTAAGAACTCATGAGTCGTTTTCTCAGCTCTGTTCCTGAGACACTGCATAGCTTGAAGAAGTCAGTGAATGTGATTTAGACCATTCATGAGTCAGCTTAAGTCCCTGTGAGAATGGACTAGATGTGTCTAAGTCCCAGGGAATGGCTCAGTCTGTTTCATCTGAAGAGAAACCTACCTCCCAGAGAAACTGATTTTTACACATAAATCTGGACAGTGTGTTTTAGACCTAAGAGTAACTTAAACACATAAACATGGGGTTTAATTTGTGTTCAGTGATTGACAGCCTGTGACAGTCCATCATGACTCACAGGTGGGTAAGAAGCTGTTAATACCTGCCAAGGTGTTGAAAAGGGCCCACCTCATTAAGCCACATTTTGACCAAACCCACCAGTTTCAGGTGATATCAAGCTAGCACAGAACACCACAGCAGAGAAATCTGGAGCATGTTCATACTCTTTATGTGGTCCAAAGCAGAGAGACAATCTATGACTCTGAACTGCTTGATGCAGGCTGGTCACACAGATAAGAGCTGGGAGCAGCTGGAGTGGGCAGAACAATGCACACCACACAACACTTGGTCCTGATCTCCACTGGACAACATCCCCCAATAGACCTCTTGCAAAATTCTAAGTATTTCTGGGTTTGTAGGTTCAGGAGTTTGTGTTTGGGTTTTGTTTATCTGTTTGTTTGTTTGTTTGTTTGTTTCCTAATACCCATGCCAAAATGTTGCTTTTTTCTGCAGCCATCTGCTTCCTGTGTGCTCTGAGGAGTGACAGGAGGCCTTTGAGGTTTGAGGCTTCTGGCTAGCACTGCAATATTGCACCAGGTAAAGACCCAAAGCTGTGAGGGGCATGTCCAGGCTGTGCCTGGAGCAGAACCTGTAGCACACAGGTTAGCTTTGCCATGCTCAGCCTTCCTCTCAGATGGACCAAATGGCTCCCTAATGGCCAGCTAACAACTGCAGAGTGTGGAGGACCTGGGTACCAGGGTACAGGAGACATGCCAGACATGGCAGTGTGGCAGCACCCAGGCATTCCTAAGCAGCAAAGTCTGGGTCACCAGGGAATGCCTGCACCACAGCCTAACTCAATCTATGCCATTTGTCTGATAGAGCTCTGAAATGGAGCTTTACTGGGCTGATCTCTCTAGTTTATGCATCTCACACTGCTGGTTGCTGAGTGGTTGACCTTAGTGCCTCCACTCCAGCTTTACCTGTCTCCTGGAATAGATGGAGCAAGGGGAAATGCTGGGGCCAGACTCCCTTGGGCTGGACAGCTGAGAACTCTATGTTTCTATTTTCGGGATTAGTGCTCAAATCATTAACATCTTGTGCTTCCTCCCACTTATCCCACAACCCAGGTGCTTGCCCTTCAGAGGGGAATTTGTATTTTGATTCCCACGTAAGCAGGTTTGAACACTGTTGAGCCTTGAATTAAGCAATTACCCAGCCACACTTGTGAGAATAATACTTCCTAGTGCTTATCCCTAGAGTGGCTGCATGTAACCACACTAAATCATCCCATGAAGGGCCTACAGCTCTGCGTTCTGTTGATGGAAAAATGTGTGAACATCACTTGGGTCCTACTTCAGAGGCATCTGTCACTGCCTTGCCTGTATGGTTTGCACAGGCACCTGCCATAAGAGATCTGAATCATTCTGCTGGAGCCAAGCACCTATTTTATTCTGGATGTTGCAATGAATAAATTGAGTGCCTAAAGCAGGCAGTCTCAATCTGGCCTTCAGGGTCTCCATGTTCACTGGCTGATAAAATGAGATGATAGTCATTGCCCAACTCATAGAGCTGTTGCAAGGTTTTAATTAATTAATACTGGTAAGGCTTTGAACCACAGGGAATGAAATGGGGTTTACAAACCAAGTGTATTATTACAATTTGATGACACTTTCTAGTTCACTTTCACACCGTACCTGAGCAGAGCACAGGGTGGCTGCATCCTCGGATTCATCATGAATCATTAAGAAGAATACTTAAAATGTGGATGGTATTGATGTATTTACACTAGTTAAAACGTGAAAGGGAAGAGGGATTAATTCTCACTCCAAGAAAGCTGTCCAAAGTGCTGGCAGCTCTCCTTTTTTTTTCATAACTCTTGGTATTAAACTATCTCTGCCGGAGTCCTCAGTCAGCTTGTACTCAGTGCTTAAGCAAGGTGTGCCAGAACGGAGCTGGAGATGTGAGACTCCTACCAGGATTTGCAGAGGACCTAATTACTCCCCAGTGACAGTGCTGGCTAGCACAGGTTCTCATTCTCAGCACTGTAGTCCCCCAGGTAGCTTTAGGTCTTCCATTTCTCTACCATGATTGATGTTAATTATAGCTATGCAGTTGCAATGGTGGGCAAGGCACCCAGGAGAAGTTGGTATTCCCAAAGCCCTCCTTGTGCTTAGCATCAGATTAGCACACAAAACTCCTTGGGCTAAGTCCCTTGGCAGGTCACACCATTTCATCAAATTACAAAGTAGCTCATTAGGTTCCCAGTCATATTCCTCCTGTATGTAAATTCTTAATGAAAATATATTATAAACTTACTCACTAAGCACTTTGCCTCCACTGCTATATGAAACACAGGTAAAGGCTACAGGGTAAAGACAGGAGAGGGAGCATCTGCCACTAAACTCCAGATGATGTCACTGAACACCCAAGGGATGCTGCCACTCCTCTGGTCATCAGAAGAGATGGTCGCAGGAGGAGGTGGCTGAAGGGCCATGCAGATGTCTGGAGTAGATCTCCTGCACCAAGGATACATCTTTTCGTGTGCATAGCATGCGTTTGCCAGATTTTTATGGTCCTGACAGCATGCAAGAGGAATCCTGTCATTGCTGCCTGGCCCTCATGCATTGGTCCTGGCAGTGCTCTTTCCACTGAACTGGACCCAGTAAAGGACCCTTTTGTACTGACTTTTCACACAGACGAACACTAATTTTTCCAACATCTTTTTGTAACTAGAAAGCCTCATCCTTCCTGTTATTACCCCAGAGCATCTGTGATTACCCCATCCCTGGAAGTGCCCAAGGCCAGGTTGGATGGGTCTTGGAGCAACTTGGGATAGTGGAAGGTGTCCTTGCCCATGGTCCATGGTCTTTAAGGTCCCTTCCAGCCGAAGTCATTCTATGATTCAGTGATTGTCATCTTTATGCCTTATGACATTATCAAAGTAGAATTTACATTTTCCCCCCAGGGGCAGTGTCTAATTCAGGGAATAAGAGATTTTAAAATTTTAAATTCTCTGTCAGTCAGTGGAGTCTCAGGTAAAATGGCCACTTTTAGTCAAGTTCAGACAGGAGTGAATGTCACAAGAGAGCATCTCCCAATGAGAATTCACAAGCCAGGGGAGTTTGTGCTGTTGTTACATATGCTGTTAAATATTCTGCCTAACTTGTACCTGGTGCTTTTCAGCAGTAAATCTCAGACAAGTTTTACAAGAGAGGTCAATATCTTTACCCTCATTTCACGGGCGGATAAGCCAAGGTGCAGGGAGATCTAATGCCAGAAGCTTGCTGTCAGAGCGAGAAACAGCTAATTGCAACAGACTTAAATGCATCATTGTCCATGAGTGTCATCATTCCTACTTATAGTAATTCTTATTGCACCATCAACCACAGAGCTGTGCAGACACACCAAAGACAGGAATAGAGCAGTACTGACCTCTTCTCTACAGATAAGGATGTGCTCTCCAGAGATTTTTTTTTTTTCCCCCACAGAAATGATAAATGACTAAAAGAAGAGCAGGTGCCATTTTTCCACCTGGGTGATTATGCCCAGAGGCAATAGAAGTAATTTTTAGGATATGGTTCTCCTCCTATTTACATCAAGCTAGTAGCAATACTTATTTTAACACAATTGTCAAGAGACTTTATTTTTAGATCTTGTCCACATAATATCATTCTGAAATCCTTGCCTTGCTCAAAAAAAGTGAAGACATTTCAATGGGAACATGAAATTCACTGGAAGAATTATTGCTGCCTTACAAATACATACTGATAGCCTAAGAAGACAGTGATCCTTTCTTTCCCATAATGAGAAATGCTTCAAATCTATAAAGCATCTCTAATATTTTACTTTAAAAGACAAAATCACAAGTTGGGTTACCTTTCAATAGGAAGTTTATAGGTTTTCTAGCTCTTAAGGGGCTCCTTTGGGAGTCTTATTTCATCCAAATGATATTGTTGTCTTGATGACTATCACACTCCTATAGGAAAATTTGTCAGTGGGGCATAATATTGGTTTAAAAGATCTTAGAAAATGATACAAAATTGAATAAGGGGAAAAAAAATAAGAGAAGAAAAAAACTGAGGGGGGAAGACGCAGTTTGTGAAATGCACACAAATAAGAAAAACCTAGTTGCCATGAAGACTGGTCAGCTACATGTATTTCTATAAGCATGTATCAACTTGGTGTGCTACACTTCTCTGTTTTATTTAATTGCCATCTTTCAGATGAACCTAATAATTGCTGTACTGCATTTACCTCATCGGGTATCCCACCCAAAGAATATGGAAGACAAGATGTGTAGAAATTTAAAAAACAGCGCAATGTGACCATGGAAGGCATCTTTTCCTCCTTCCCCTGAATAACAGATTTTTTGTCTTTGTGAATAATTTTTTATATCTTTTTTGTTTCTCTCCCAGCGTAATAATAAATATTCTTGCTACCTACACTTTGGAAACTCATGGGGTATTTTCTCTCTTCATAATACTTCTGCAAAATCCTTCCCTAGGAAGCAAAAGTTGAAGTGTGACCATTTTATTAGGAACAAAATCATTAAAGAAGAGAACCCTCATGGAAACAAATTCTAGAGGAATAGCAATGATTCATGGAGTATCAGGGTCAGCAGAGAAAAACCATGAGCAGGAATGAGATTTTAATAAGGACGCATCTTCCTTTATACTGAGTTAAACCTTGAGAAAAGTAGCTTTATCTTGTCTGAATGCCTTCAGCACTGGCTGTTGCCAAAGGAGATGAAGTTTACAAACAAAATTAATTTATTCATTAATGGGCAGCCACATCTCGGGAGGAGAGTGACAATGGTGTGGTGGTGTTCTTAAATCCTACACACATTTTAGGGATTGGAAGACTATGCCTAGAATTAGGCAGATATCTGGAGTTTCTCTTTTTTTTTTTTTTCTTCTCTAATTTATGTTGTTCTAACTAAGATTTTATGTATATATTTATACTGAAGAAATAGATTTTCCAGACTGACTGCCAAGAAATCCATAAGAGCCATCTAACAATGTGCAACTTATGAGTGCCTTTTTTCTCAGCAATAAGTGATATTTTTCAGGCTAAAGAATGACATCCCTTGGGATTTCATGTGCTTCTTTTTTTTTTTCTTTTTGGCAGAGCTATTTTGTTGCACAATGATAATATATTTATTGAGACTTTTAATTTACAGTCTTAGAACAGGCCTTTGGTGGCTAGGGGAAGTCATGACAGTGAAAAAGATTTCTCTCTGAGAAACAATATCCCATTTTTAACCATAACATCTGGCCAAAATTTGAATGGTATCTTGAGGCTCTATCATGAAGATATTTGTGGATCACCTACTAAAGACCATCACAAAGCTGGTTTTGATAGTTTGGGAATCTGGAAGAAATCCTTTTGGACAAGCTTGTGATGGCAATATTGTCATAAATCTTAATTTTAAATTTCATCAGATAATATTTATGTAGATCAAGACACCCTTCCCTTAGACATTCTGCAAGTGATACTACCAGGTTTGGACATATGATTTAACAGCTCACCATCTACTGCACTTGAGTCTCAATTGTCTGTTGCTTTTGTCAGTGGGACTACACTCCTTACTTCCAGTGTCCCTTTATCCCTCACCTTTTCCTCTGAACTAGGAAATGGTTGGGTTTAAAAGGAGAAAAAAACAGGAGATGTCTACATGTTACAGTCCCATTCTTCATGAGAATTTTTTGATGTCAAAAAAAGCAATGTGTGCCCACAGAGCTTTACACAACCTAATTAATGACCAGTTGACACTGTGCCTCTAATTGTCCGCAACTGGAAGCAAAAATGCCCCCTGTGAGTCAAAGCTGATTAATGCTATTAGTTGATGAATCTGTTGGGCTTTTTTTTTAAAAAAGGAGCCCAGAGAGAGCCACAACAGCCTTGAACTTTTGCAAGGACTGCCTCTGCTTTAGGGGAATTTTGATCTTGCCTGCTGTTTTGTTTGTTTAAAAAAATGGTGATGTCTAATCTTCAGGAACGTACCTCATCATCCAACCCACAAACTGTTGGCAAAATAATAAACCTACACAGAACATACTGTTAGATCCTTTTTTTTTAACTTCTTCCTTTCAGAGGTATAAATCACAGCTTTTAGCTTTTGCAAATTAAAGTATAGTCTTTGCACTGGGTAGTTGGCACTGTTTTTTTCTGGCCAAATGTTCCATGCTGGCTCCAAAGAAACTGTGGACATTGAGTTGGCTATAGTTTGTCTTTGAACTCGTTTGCAAGAATTCAGTCCTCAGAGGCCTCCAAAAAAATATAAAAATACATAGTTTATTTATTAAATTGCAGTTTAACTCTTTTGTGTGCTAAATTACAGGTGATTATTCCACTTCAGTTTTTAATTTGTTTTGTTTGGCTTAGTTTCACGCACTGTTTACCTCATCTAGTTTACAGAAATGCTATCATCCTGCCATATAGGTCCAAAAAGTCTGTACCTTTCTGATTGTCTTACACAGTCTGGAAAAGATCCTGAAAATAAAACAGTTCTTTTGATAGCTGGTGGCAAAACTAAGTTGCAAGTAACTCAACTATTATTTAGTAAATATATATTACATTTCCAGAAGTCTTCTTAGATATGTGTTTGCCTTCATCTCTTTGTAATGTAGTGGAGAAACAGGCCTATTGCTGCATCGTTTGCTATTAAGTTGCCCATGATGTGTTTCTAAATAATTTTGAATGGAATACTAAATTCTAAATAGTACAGAATAGGAGTGCACCATGGTCTCTCTCCTTGGAGCAGTTTCTAGTTTTTTCTGTCAAACACAGTTTGAAGTTTTAATCAGCTGAATGTCCAGCAAGAAATAAATGATAGTTATTGTTGTGTAAAATGTTGCAGGTCTTGTGTTAATCTTGGACTTTTCCCTATAGCATCCTTGAACTGCTTTCTTCTGCAATGCTTCCTTTCCATTGATGTGATGCCATCTTTGGTACTCTAACAAAGGGCTATATAAATGTTTGGAACCCAGAACAGATGTTTTTGGGCAACTTTCATTCAGAGTGCCGAGCTCAGGCATAAAACAACATCCTGACCACTTGTGGTTACTGGAGATGGGATGGTTTTTTCAAAGGAAGCGTAAGCGTGCTGGGCTCAGTGACTTCCTGTCTTCTGGCATCCTACCACATGTCTTCTTTACTATACCATAATGTTTCCCAAGTTTGCTTTTGTTTCATTCTCATAATTGGCTTTGTATATCCACTGACTGATCTGATTTTCCTATCAAGACAAGGCTGTTCACTCCAGATTTTCACTAGTGTAACTGAGAGGAAAATTTGGTCCGTATGCTCTGTAATAAGATATATCATCACTGTCAATATTTTTCTTCTTCCCATCACTCCCCTACCATATGGCAACTTCACAGGAAAGAACTGAACTGCATATGTTCTAAGTAGAACTTCTTCATTCTCTGCAAAGTAGAGGTTGGTTTTAATATCTTTCAGATTAAAAAATGGAGGAAGTCCTTTATCCTTTGGCATGGGATTTTCACTTAATTCTAGCCACCCAAAAGCTAGGCAACCTGTGGAAACTTGTCGTCTGAGCTCCTCCTGCACTCACTGGAGGGAGGAAGCAACTTTGAGAGGGTGACTCATCACATCCTAAGAGTTGGGGGAAGATTTTATTTTCATGAATGTGAGTGCAAATCTCTTCAATACCCACTGGTCTTAATGGTGTTGAACTGATGAGTTGAGCTGCAGACCCAAAGGCATCTACCCATCTGTGCTGGTGGTTGGAAAGGCGACAGAGGATTATCCTCCTGAGCTGATGTTAGCCTGCTCTCAGGTGTGTTTTGGTTTGTGGCTGGCAACTCTCTCCAAATAGCAGCTGAGCATGACTCAATGGGCATCGAGAGCCAGGGATAGTTTTCAGTCAGCAAGACACAGATGAAGTGATCATGTTTCAGGTAGGAACTTTGATCCTAGTAAAACAAGCCATTCCATTTGTTTTCAGAAGCATTGTGTGCTGGCTCATTTTATTTACTGATGCAGATATAGCCCAAGAGGTGTAGTGTAGGCAGTGAAAAAAAAAACAACTAACCCTACAGGAAAATGAAAGATGAACTTGAAAGTTTCTCATTGGAAGTAGCAATCTAAGAGAAAAGAGCCACTGTTAGTGTGTCTTTTCTTACTTTAAAATTTCAATGGCTCTTCTTGGTGTTGCTGCTTGAAAGTGACTGGCAGTGGCTGTGGAAAATAGTATTTGTAAAGATTTCCAGGACCCACTGTACCTAAATGACTTTCTAAAACCAGCCACCTCACAGACCCCCCTTGAGGCCATCATTTGGAAACTGATGTCTAGAGAGTCTGTAACCAGGGAAACATCCTGTGTCACACAAATGTTTCTGAACATTTTCTGAGCTCTCCCTGCTGGATTTTGAGACAAAGGCAAACTTGGGACAGCTCTGCCTGAAACACTCTCACTGTTTACCACAGAGGACCCAGATCGAGCAAGAAGCAGTGCAAAAACTTTCAGCCACTTTCAACCACTTCTATGATACCCAGGGACCATGGGTTAAATTCAGATGAATAACCCTATTTCTAAGTTTCTTCCAGGGAGTGTGTGGGTGTTGCAGACATTTAACTGCCAGGCTATTCATTTTTCTGCACTAATAGTTTCCATACTAGCTGACTGACCAATCTCCCTGACGTGTCGCGTCAATTTTCTTATTAAATATGAAAATAATGAATGTTAGGAATGAGCCTCGAAAGCTCCACATCTCCCAGATTGGGTCTTGGTGCCAAGTGTCTGGCTGGCATCATCTCCAGTATTCTGCAAACAACATCTGCATGAGTGTGGGGGTTGTGTAGCTTGTGAAGTGAACCTAAGTGGCTGCCATGATCTGCTGAGCAGCGCTGGTTAGAGCTGCTCTGCCAGAGGGAGGCTTTGCAGCATGGGGGATGGACAGCCAGGCTGGGCCTTTCCCAGGAGAGAAAAGGGGTACCGGAGACAGCAGTGCATCATTTACAGGAGTGACCCTGGGAATATTTCCCTTTCCTCACCAGGATTTCTTTGGCCACAGATGTGATTAATGATGCATCTCTGCTGAAATGATCACTGCTGTGATGAGCAGAAAATGAGTGATTTGGAGGTGCTGACCCACCCCGGTAGCTGCCTTGGGGGGTGACCTGAAGAGGAACAATGTGATGGAGTCAGAGGATTTTGGAGGATGAATAGGAGACCCCAGCTCCTGACTGACAGCACATCCTGCTGCTGACCTGCTCAGCCTCTGAGAAGTCCAGTAACATCTCTGTTAATGAAAGATAGGTCTCAGGTGCTCCTCCTCCAGCCCATGAAGTCTAATGTGATGCTGCACAGGAGGGCAGCGCAGGCAGCAGGCTGGAGCCCTGTGACTCAAATGCCATTAGTTCTCTGGAGCATCCTGTCACTGCCTAGGAGGAAAAACTTGAATGTTAGAGCTGTAAAGAGGATTACACTTTACTTCCTTCCCTCTGACAACAAGTATAGGCTATCAAACATTTTAGCAGAGGCCAGATGGACTTTTCCTGTCCTTAGCCCAGTTTTGTGCAGCCAATATAAAATAAATATTTAAAACATAACAGTTTATTTCAGTAAAAAGGCTGAATTTTTTCATTTCTCATTCCAAGGCTTCCTTAAGTTCATATTTTAAATTACAATCAAAACCAGTGCAAAACCAGTCAGTAGGGTGCTTCTAGACAGTTACTAGGACTATCCTTGTTTGCTGTTTATGTTAAGCTTGGGCTAAAGGTTGACTCTTGTTCAATATCTGAAACTTTTCAAAGAAAACAGTCAGGAAAGTGTAAACAACTAAACTACACATGTGAAAAAGACACTGAAATATAGTGTGATGGGTCAAACTTTAGTTGGGTTAAGTCAGGCATTTAGAGTAATCCTTCTTTACCCCTCTTAAATATCATGTAGGTAAGTTGTGACAGCTCACTCAGCGCCAGTAAGAGCTTGCATTATCCTCAAGGATGAATTCAGGACCTCAGGAAGCTACCAAATCAAATGAAAAACAGAGACAACAGGCAATGGCTTAGCAGCTTAAGCCATATGCCACAGATCAGTCTAGCCATAATTTCAAATGCCAGAAGGATCATTACCAAGTTAATGCAGATCTATTGAGTGCTTGGCCGTTTACTACAGGCAGAACAAGTCCTGTGAGTTAAATCCTAAGAAATTAGATCCTTTGGGGGTTTAATGGCTATTAAAAATCACAGGATATTTTCATAATGGGCGGAGTTTATCAATCTTATGCCCTTAACCAAATTAGCCCTTTCCTTTTACAAATACACTCAGTTCCTTATTGGAAAAGCAAGATGGGAGAGGAAGAGAGATTGAAACTCTCCAGTGATGTGCTCTGTCTTTCAAGGGCTGTACTCCTGTCATCACTGCAACTCAAAGGCACTGTGGATTTCTGCAAGGAAAACCTCAGAATGTTCCTAGAGTTTCTGTACCAGTGGCTGGGCTACAGCCCTGAATGCTTGCTCTGCATTTAGGACTAAGCACAGCTCACATCTTGCAAATTCAATTCTCCATGTGTCCCAGGCACTTGGCATCCCGCTCCAGCAGTGTCTGCAATGGGAAGGCTGGGCTGACCTGGCCTCTGGCTCTCATGGAAGTTTTATAATCAGGGACGACTTGTGAGCACAAACACTTGCATGTAGACACTGGGGTTTGTATCATCATCATTAGCCCAAAATAACAAGAGCAGGTCAGGGCAGGAATCAAACCCCTCTGTAATCTAATTATGGAGCAAAGGATAAAGGGCAAAAGTTGGTGCAGGAGCAATGGGGCAGTATTGGTGAGTTTGACAGGAAGGGCACTGGCAGGACTGAAAGGGTTTATAGGTACCTCTATAGAAATGGAAAATTGGAAGGCAAACAGTGAGAAAACTCCATGGGTGATTAGAGAAAACCTCACTGGAGTGTAAAAAGTGCCATGGGAGATACTGTTTAATTTGAGAATTATGTGGAAGACTGATGGAAAACAGTGGGACAGATTAACCAGAGGCAGCCACCATTTGCATGGAGAATGAGGGATGTTACCCTGCTGAAATCTGAGAGAACAGGGATTATTCAGCCTGCAAAGAGGAACTTTGGGGCCACCTGATTGTGGCCTTCTAGTACCTGAAGGGAGCCTGCAAAGAAGATGGAGAGAGACTATTTACAGGGGTCTGGAGAGACAGGACAAGGTGGAATGACTTCAAATTGACATAGGGCAGGGTTAGATTGGATATCAGGAAAAGATTCTTTACAGTGAGGGTGATGAGGCCCTGGCACAGGTTTCCCAGAGCAGCTGTGGCTGCCCCTGGATCCCTGAAAGTGTCCAAGGCCAGGCTGGACAGGGCTTGGAGCACCCTGGGATAGTGAAAGGTGTCTCTGCTCATGGCAGGGGTTGGATCTAGGTGGTATTTAAGGTCCTTTCCAATCCAAACCATTCCATCATTATGTGATTCTTTGATTCTGTGATGGGATGCAAATATGAGGAGAAGGATTGGGATTCAGGTCCAGACTCAGCCACCTGAACATGGGCAACATGGACAAAAGAAAACCAGGGTAATAATGAAAGTATGACTGTGATTACCACAGTGTAGATGCTTCATTGCTGAAAGATTTCAGATCAGGATTGCCTGCTGGTGTATATTCACACACAAGTCTCTTGGCTTGATGGAAACATACTCAGTGAAATGTGATCCCTCTCCTTAAAATCTGAGCATCCCTGCATTATGATTTATTGGTGTTCTGTACTTCCATCTGTCATGGGTAGTCCTCCCTCAGCGTTTCCAGTGACTGAGAGCTGCTGATGCTGGGAAGCAGGCTCTGGTCCAGGCTGGAGATCTTCAACATCCTTCTATGAAACTCTGGCAAGATTCAGAGATGCTAAGTCTCTTTCCCAAACTTGGATTATATCTAGCGATAGGAGCCAGATCTCCTAAATCACTGTTCTTTAGAAATCAGTTGATAACATTCTCATGGCTTTGTTTTAATGATATGTTATTTAAAATGGAATGATGTTGGAAAATTTTCAGAATACTTAAAAACAGCCAGCAAAGTTACATTTAATGGATCATATATTTTTAATTCATTTCCTAGTTTAGATTTTTATTGAGACAGCTCAAACCAGTAAGGAAAAATTGCATTTTGCCTTTCTCTTTCAGCTTAAAGTTGTGGTGAGGAACACAATGTTTAAATACTTAGTTTGGAATAACTCTGCCTGAACAAATAATAAAACAGAAGAACAGATTTATCTGTCAGATAAAGACCTTTTGTGAAGAAGCATTTTGTGAAGAATATTTGAAAGATCAAAACATTACAGGTTTCTTACCAATGCTGGGAATTGAAAAGTAAACAGAATTACCTAGAGATCTGACTGAAAGAAAACAAATTCTAAGGAAAAAAATCCTCTTAAATACATTGTTCTCTCTCCAGTGTTATATTAAATCAAGAACTACACTGGTGCTGAACAAGTAATTTATACCAATGCAAATCTAAATAGTTTCAACAAAGATGAAGGAGAGCTTTTATGTTTAAAGTACCATTACCAGCAAAAGGCTTCAGAGCATTTTCCATTTTTAATTACTTCAGCAGCATGCAGAACAACAAAGCATAAGTTTGAACTATATTGCATGGGTTCTGAAATGTCAAAACCTGATAACTGATATAATAGATGGTACCTACATGGCTGAAAAGACTAAGGGAACAATCCTTTATTCCAGATATTTTAGATTAAATCCCATCCAGTTTGAAACTCAGTGAAAATTGCAATGTAATGGATTTTCAGTCTGAAATGAGTCGGTTTGCAGTGAAGATCCTCTTGGAGATACAACCAAAGATTTGAATCAACATGACAGTTTCCTGTCCTTATGGAGCAGACTAGATGACTGGTTAAGATTAGATATATAAGTTTTAGGTGGCTGGAATATGAGATAAATCCCTCCCCTCCCTTGCCTCTGCCTTCATCTCCTGCACTGAGCACCATCCATCTTTACAGCAGCACCACTGGAGGCACCCAGCAGAAATACTTCATAAGCTCAGCTGGCAGAGAAGTGGAGGGGAGCTTCCATTGCTACTAAAACATCAGCTGATGTTGAATGTTCTGCTGGAGTTTGATCTTCTTCAGACACCACCCAAGCCTTTAAACCCCATTGATTTTTACGTAGACTTTCGCTTTTCTGGGGAAACTCACACTGGGTTTGGACTTCCAATGGGTTGACTCCTCACATATTCCCACCTGAAGGAAAGAAGAGTTTTCAGGAACAGGTTTAATCATCATGATTAAATCAAATCATGATGGTGTGGGAGAGGAGCATAGGACCATGGGGTTTATTTGATCTCTCACATTAGCGGTACTGGCTTTGCAGGACACCTTCAACAAGCAGGTATTTTTTTAACAGATAAGAAGGCAAAATATTGTGTTAATCTCATGCTCTGCCATGTCTTAAACAGCAAATTAGCTGGAATTCAGTGGTTCAATTACTTAGCAGCTGAGACTTTCTCAGTTTGTGGCAGTATGGGTGGGAAACTAAGCTTGAAATAATGAGGGGCTATGAATCAAGACCCTCTGGCACACAGATATAACCTGTCATGATGCTCTCCCATGGGACAAGAGGTCAAGCAATATTTTGCTGCTGGGGTAGACGGAGAAAACACTTCTGTGGGAGGACCAGACCCATCTGCCCTTGATCCAACATGCTTATCCAGCTGGGCTTGCACGATCTCTGCAGCCTCCCAAGTGAATTGCAGCCTTGTACTCACTTTAGAGCCATCTATTTCTCCCCACTGTGTATGTTCCTACCTAAAAATCTATAACTGGTCTCGCATCGAATCAATGCTCCCAGTCAACTTGTATCTAAACAAATTGAATGAAGCTGAGAGCTCTGTAGATCCTCTTATTTATCCCATGACAAGCAGAGAGACTCCCAGTTCTTCTGCTCCTGACAACTTTGTCAATAAAATCTGCAGATTGCACAATATAAAGTTGCTTTATAATTCATCTCCTTGACAATAACAGAACCTTTGAACAGGAATGCTTTATGTGGTTATCAAAAGAGCAGTGCTCAAATAGAGGCTGCATTGGTAAAGTGCAAAAATATCTTTTTTTTTTTTTTCTTCTTGTACCATCACATTTCAAGCAATTTTTTGCTGTAATGAAAAAAAGATCAGATGTTATTTTAAAGAAGACTTTCTATTTGACTGGCAATTAGATCATAAGTAGCAATCGTAGGACTTATTAGATTATATATTCCACTCTCCTTCCATTACAGGATTGTTTTTCAGACCTGAGGTCTAACTTCATTATTTCAAAAGGACAAAACACCAGACTTACAGAAAGTAATGTAATTGCTGCAGTATTTCCCTTCAAAGGACATTTTTAGGCAGTACCCACAAAACTGCTGTCGAATAAACAGCAAGGGGAAATATAGTAAGTGGATTTCTGTTTGATTGAGTTGGAGGTGATATCAGCTCACCTATCTACCCTAATTTATGAGGATGTCGTAGGAGATGTTTTAAAATTATGGCCCAGATTTTTAATATATACATCATTGCTTCTAAATTTACAGTTACAGTTAGAGATGTTTCAGTCTGTTATGTAAATACTCAGCCAAGTTTTAAAATGAAAGAGAGAATTTTCAAAGCCCAGCAAAACACTACTTTTGAAGTTTCACTCATTTTAGTAGAAAGGCATATGTCAAAATCCTGGCTTTAGGATTTAGGTGGGTAGATTGCATGTTTAAGCAGTGATCTCAATCTAATGTAAAATAAGGAACCCAAAGTAGAATTAAACACACATTCTTAGTATTCTATTTGTTTTTCTCTGAGAAGAATTCAATTGATTATTTTGTTTCAAATTTGAACTTTAATTATTAATTTTAGAATAAATGAAACGAAGCTGACTATGCAGGAATCATTTTCAAGACAATTTTATGTAACAGGACAGAGCTCTCCATCTCCATTTAAACACTTGGCTAGAGGTTCAGGAAAATGAAAAAATGTCTGGGAGTTAATGGTACTGACACTGATAGAGTGGCATGATAGTTTGCATGTCAGTGCTCTTCAGGCAAGGACACTGAGGTTTTACCAAAAATAAACTAAGAGGAGAAGTTATGGTTTCTTATTTTACAGATATGTGAGGAATGCTTGGAAGTGTCAGGTGACTTGACTGTTTTCTGTGACTGTTTGCAAAATATGGAAAAAAATTATTTATTCACTTCCAGTGTCTCTGGGGTGTCTTATAAGTATATCTACATTAGTGGAGGGGCTGAGATTCGTAAATTATTTGGACTCTGCTGGTGCAGCAGAGCCGTTTGCTCATGGTATAAAACGGAACAGAGCTATGGAACAGAGCTGCTGCATGCTGGTGGGGTTTGTGAGAGCCAGTCTGTACTTCAAATGTGTCATTATCCTGCACAAGGAAGTTTCATTTTTACTCTTGAATCAGTTCACATTGTTAATGTGCTCATCAGCCAAGTCAGGATATACAGACAGCTGCGAGGAATCTAATTAACATTTGACTACAGAAGAAGAAATTGCAATCTCCCGTACTATTTAATCTGTCAGCAAGGGTCTGGATTAGAAATGGCTTCAGGATTTCTCTGTAGTTTTTCCTCTGTTTTAGTGTAATAGAATCACAGCTGTTAAGGGTGAAGAAAAAGTATTAATTTAGCTTGGCCATCTAACACTGATGGTACTTTTACCCTTTGGATGACCCTAAGAAAAGTTCTTCCTCTATGTTTGCCTCCATCAAACACCTGCAGGTTGTTATCCTCTGTGCCTTTACTCATCATTTACTTAGGCTGCCGTAATTCATGTAATATTTCCCGGCAAATCAAATCTCCCATCGTTCTTCCTGTGCTATTTTCTCCTTGAACACCAAACAGCACTCCAGCATTATCTCCATCATGGTAAACAGGGCTCTTACCATCTAGAAGTACCTGTGTCTTGTATTAAGTACATATCAGCTATTTAGTTTAAGGTCATTTTTAGAGTATTGGTGAAAGAATTATTCAAAGCCACTCCATGATACTTTATTTTTTTTAATAAGAGAAGAAAGAATAATGTAATTTCTGTGTGATAACTGTTCTCTAATGAATAGAAGATAATGCTGAAGTAGTATGAAGTGCAGAGTAGTTGAAAGGGAGAAGCTTTTTCAAATTAATCTGAATGTTCAGAGGAGTTTTTTTCTAAACAAATAGAAACAACAAATTGTTTGGATCAGAGAGAGCGATTGTGTTGACAGCAGACATATGAATGATACTGTTTTTACAGATGGACTGGTGAGAATCAAATTGAAGCTATTGATCTGTATTTGTGTAGGATCCTGCTAAACAGAAAGCTTTGAGGGCTTTGCCATTAGCAGCATAGGTCATTTTACCAACTTGGAAAGGCAACACACTCTGCTTCTATCATACACACTCCATTGCTAGCGCAACAGAAGATGCCTAGACTTCAAAAATGTCAAGAGCCCTTCTGCAGAGATGGGGATAATCCTTTACAGATATAATTAAAAGCCTTTTCCCTCAACAGGCACAAGCAGAAAACTCTTCTGAGGCAATACATCAGCAGCCTGGAAAATATCTAACTTTTTAACTCCATTAGCTTTGCATCTTCTGTTCAGTGGAGACTGAACACAGACTGAAAAGAGTAGGATGTAAGTCCAGCAGTCCAACAATAAGTCCTCAGGTCTCAAGTTGATTAGTGCCTTTGGAAGAGAGTAGAGAGAAGCACAGCTTTTTCTTAAGCAGGGCAATTTTGGGTCTTCTCTCCCTAGAGTCTGTGTTGTAAATTCTCATTAGTGCCTGATCTCCTTGGGAATCTGAGCTGGTGGAAGCAAGGAAAAAGCTTATTTATCATGGTGGTTGCTGGTGGGACTAGGACCACCACCACCTGATCAGCTGGGAGCACATAATTGTAGCCAGTGGGCAGTAGGAGACTGCAGCAAGTGTGAAAAGAAATACCAAGACTCTCTCTCTCTCTTTTTATTTCTTTCTTTACTTTATTTCTTAAGTATATGATTCATGAAATTCATTTGTTGTTACAGGAAAGATGTTTTTATCAGCTGAAACATATTTCTTTCTTGTTTGCTTTGATATTATCAGACCTAAGTAGAAGGATCGCATTTCAATATGACATCCATGGATTAATGCTAGATAAGGGCAAAGTATTTGAATCTTTGTAATCAGATTCCCCCATATGCAGAGTAACACTTCTCTTATCAAGAAATGGAAAAGTAATTGAGGCATCTGATTTCAAAACTTGCAAATATATCCAATCTGCCTCTAAGTCACTAGAAAGAAGAATGTGTTAACCTTAAACAAACTTTAGATCAAATTATTTCGTCCCTGTGCTTACACTCTGTAACACTCTCATCTAGGAATGCTGTAAGTTGCACTTACGCAGCTTTTTCTTCATGTGTAGATAATTCTTATTATTTTTTTTCTGTCTAAGTTGAGATGATAAGAATAAAAAAACCTACAGCTGTTACATCTGCTTGTGTATTGCAAAAGAAGATCTATAGGAAATTAATTCACTTAAACAAAATAGAGTGAAATCCAAATGTATCTATTTTTTTGTTATTGGTAAAAAGTCATAAATTTTCAGTCTAGAAAAAATTAATTTCAGGAAGACAGGAACAGTCTACTATAGTTACATTCCTCGTCCTCTGCTGTTGTCAACAGAGTTGCATTGCCAGAAAGATTGGAAAAACACAGAGGAGCACTTATCCATACTTGTGGGTTTTTCCTACAATTCTGAAGCTGGGAGATGACTTTCTCTTGCCATCTGAGCTCAGCCATGGGAAGGACAACTTTTAACACTCATATTTGGTGCAAACGACAGCTGTAGTGGAGTTGCCAATATAAAAATTTGCTGAAGCTCAGCAGAGATTTGGGCTGTCACTGAAAGTAATGCTAAATCTATATTAAAGCGTGGCTATGAAAAGGTTTTCATAATTACTATGTTCACATCTATTATTTAATGGCTCTAAGTCAAAATTGGCCAGATTCTTGTTAGTTTGTTTACCACCAGTGATGGGGTGTAATGGTGTTTTAAATAATGTCTGTGTAATAGACAGGCTTGAACATACAGACCTTAATGCTATAAGCATCTTTATCCTAGAGCAACTTATAGTATGAAAAGGCCTTAAATTAGGAAGGAAATAGATTTCAAACCTTTTTAAACTGTAAAAGAGATATAATAAGGACATAATGTGGGTCAAAGTTGGTCCAAGAGCAGATAGAGGTAGCCAAAACACTGTTTGTAGTTGTTTCAAATACCACAGGAGAGCTCTCAACAGCCATAAACAATTTTTGATTCAGAACTGGATGGAGCTTGTATGAGACCACACTTCAACACATTTTACTGCAAATTGTTTTAAAAAAAGCAAACAGCCCTTAACTACAGCGTGCAGCAGAACTCCATTAGAATGCCTTTTTAGCAAGGTTATGAATTTTCAGTAATTGCTGTGGTAATCCATATTTAGCATCTGCAGGATTACTTTTAATCAGCTTTGAGGATATGATTTGACACCGTTCTTTTTATGCTTCACCATTTTACTGGTTAGGCTGTGAAAAAATTCCATCGTTTGCTGACTTAATTTAAAGCCAATAACAGTAAAACTGAGAGTAAGAGGGAGGAGGGAGATTTGGTTACCAGAAAAAGATGAGGAAAATGGCCATGTGTTGTTCTAAAAAAGGCACTCATTGGATCAATAATTGTGGTAATAAAAAGAGATTTTTTTTCTGCCATAGAAATTTTCCTCTGTAGATCTCAAGGCCTTTGTGCATTAAGAGTCAAGAGTAGCACGTATTCTGTATATTTCTACATATTTTTATGTGGTTCTTAAAAAATCACCTCTGCACATGTGTGTGTTGTATATATTATTTCATTGCAGCTGCCTTCCTCCTAAATAGCTTATTGTTTCTAATTATGTATTAGGACCAAACCAGGACATTCTTTTTGCTCATGGGGTGGCTGATGACTTTATCAGAGATACTCTCTCCATGGGATATTTTGGAGGTTTGCCTAGTCAGTGGACATACAGAGTGGTGGACCTGGCAGGGCTGGGTTAGTGATTGGACTCAACCTTAGAGGGCCTTTCCAACCTTAATGATTCTATCACTCTATGATCAGAGAGTTGCCAACCAAGTCATCCTTGCCTTGTGCCTTGGTGGGTGTGTTTCACTCTGTTCCCTGAGGGGTGGAAAGTTGCCAGTGTGACGTGGTCACAGCGGTGAAGTGAGTCCTCAAAGCTTGCTAAACACAAGGTCAGCAAATCCCAATTAGAATCAGGGAGAAACCGAGTACTTTCATGATGCTTGTTTTTAAAGTCACAGTGTTTGATAAAATATAAGTAGCGCTTTAATCTATTTGCAAATCTATCCAAGATAAATTGCTAAGCACAAATTCAAATGGCCCCCTCCAAGGCTCTCCTGTGTGTTAAGTGAAAAGATAATTGGGCTTAATGATTGCAAGAGAAGTACAAGAGAAGTAATATTGTCAGAAAAATATCTTTCCTTCTCTTTAACAAGGGCAGTAAATCCATAACATCCACAATGCTCTACAGCCAACCTTCCTAGACCCTTACATTGAGGTCTGAGAAAGCAGTTCAAAGAATTAGTGCCTGTTTCATGCTGTTCTTGTAACAGGATCATCTCCACTAGCAACAGGAAAGGCAATATTCTCATTTTACAGATGCTGCTTTGTAGCCACTGGATGGGAACAACTTTATGATAACTGCAGCAGCCCGGGAGGGAGGATGTGAAGCTGATTTTTAGCTCAAGGCATCGAGTCCAGCAAACTATCTGCACACAGTACTCTGTGAATTGAAAATGTCTAAGTCTGAGGCAGGCTCTGATTTTAGTTCACAGTCTCTGATTTTTATTAATGTTGTCAGTCTGTCAATTGGAGAGGTACAGATGATTTGAAAAATACATATTCAAGGAGTTCTTCAGTGTGACCTTATATAAATTTCTTATAAGGTTTAGGAAATGTCCTCCAAATTTGAATGTCTCCTTTAATCTGCATTGTTCCCGAGGCTTTTTTTCTCCCCCACCAGCCTATAAATGAAGAACATAGAGTGTTTTTTGTCTTCTTAATATCAGTCAACTGACTGAACCAAAGTTAACAGGTATAGGACTCCAGTGCCTCCCAGATGCTCCTGTGCTAAGTGCCAGTACCAGGTCCTGGGTAAATACATAAACCTGTTCTTGCTTCAGGTAAAATGAATAATGCAGCAGTCATTAATTTCACTCGCAGCCAGATTATGCTTCAAACCAGACAACAAAAGGCTTCTGACTTGGCAAAACCCATTGAGAAAAATAAAATCCAGTTGCTCCGTAGCCAGGACGAGAAGACAATTCAATGGGAATTGGAAATGTGCTGGGTCTCACCTGTGAGGCTGGCAAGGCAGGAGGCCCTGCTGCCGCCTCCCGTTGTGCCTGTGCCGTGTTCTCCTCGAGGGGGTGACGTGTGGGACCACGGCCTGGAAGGCACATTGGGGACAGGGACACCTCGCTTCATCTCGGGCCTGGCATGCCCAGTGCTGTTCCCCTGTGCCAGCGCTGCCAAGGTGGGATGGAGGAGGGCCCAGCTGAAAAGTCTGTCTTCAGCAGAGAATCGTAGAGGATCCAGAGCTGGAAGGCAACCACAAGCGTCACCGAGTCCTACTCCTGCCCTGCACAGGACTGCCCCAGGAATCCCATCATGTGCTGATAGCATTGTCCAAGTGTTGTGGTGGACCCCAGATCCAAGTGCTTCTGGAATTCTGGCTGTTCTGGGGCTGTGACCACTTCTCTGGGAAGCCTGGGTCTGTGCATAATCACCTTCTGGGTTAAAAAACCTTTTCCCAATACCCAGCTTATACCTCCCCTGACTCAGCTTCAGGTGATTCCCTGAGGTCCAGTCCCTGAGGTCATCAGAGAGAAGAATTTAGTGCTGCCCCTCACCTTCCCCTCACAAGGAAGCTGTAGACAGCTACGAGGTCTCCCCTCAGTTTTCTCCAGGCTGAATAGACCAAATGACCTCAGCTGCTCCTTGCGTGGTCTCCCCTCAAGTTCCTTCACATTTTCATGTCTCTCACAGTGCTCTCTTCTTGCAAGACCTTGAGGCTTCAGTGAGGGAATGGAGGTCAGATGATGCACGGGGGTGTGCAGGGTGGGAGCTGAAAGCTGGTGAATTTTTGCAGCAGGGCAGAGGATGGCTGGCAGTCCTCAGCTTCGCAGCAAAGCAAAGAAAGGTTTCTGAGGATGTTTGCAAGGCAAAGAGCAAGAGCTGGTTGTGCCTGGAGAGTTCCCAGAGATGAGAGAGGTTAAAATATATGAGTCTGCAGGCAGAGGTGATCCAGAGGAGACATGTGGAAGACATAAAACCTGAAAGCTATGAGACCACAGAATCACAGAATGGTTTGTGTTGGAAGAAGCCTTAAATATCATCTCATTCCACTCCTGCTGCCAAGGGCAGGCACACTTTCCCCTAGACCAGGTTGCTCCAAACCCCATCCAACCTAACCCTGAACACCTCCAGGGGTGGGGCATCCCAGCATGACATAGTTCTGCAGTGTTTTAGAATGGTTCATCTGGGGAAAACATTGTTGAAATTGAGATGATGGTCCAGGGAAAGGTGCAGCAGGGAATAGGGCTGACATCTTTCTGGATGGGTCCTTGAAGACTCATGTGCTTCTGGTGTCACCCACCACTGCAGTGGCACCAAGACTATGTCTGGGATGGCGCCCAGCAGCTGTACTGGGTGTAAAAGGATGCTGAGGGTGCTTGGGAGGAAGAGACAAGGAGAGAAGGGATAACTTACAGTGGGGGGGAAAGGAGTGAAAGGCATTCAAGGCAAAAATTAAACCTTTTAAAGACCTTCAGGCTTCAGCAAGAAACCTGAGCACAAACTCAGCTTCAAGCATGCAAGTGGCATGCTAAAATCTGCAGGCTGAGTTTCCATTTCCAGCAAGCCCTGTTTTGGTAGGTTTGGCAGGCTGAAACCCTAATAGGGAAAAATGCCACTTTTATAATTTAAAAGAGGACTTCATATAAGTAAGAATGAAGTCCAAGTGAACTTGGTCTGTGCTGCTGGATTGGAGCCTTCAGTGCAGGCTGGTCACAAAAATGTCTGTTGCTCAGATTCCAGTGCTCATTTTTCTCCAGGAAAACTGTGTATTTTTCATGCACAAGCCTGCATCTTCATTCAGCAGCACTGCAGGGCTGTGCTGAGCTATCTGCATTGATCTGGTAAATGAAAGGCCCCTTGCTGGCAGTGAAGCACAAACTCCCTGAGCCCTGAAGCAAATTGGAACAAGACGAATCAGACAAGCAGTGGCAGTGCCCTGTTATATGCAACTGTATGTTCATCACATAGATGTGTATGTGTATGCAAGTATTTGGTCAGAAAAGATCCAATATCTACAGTCCCCTTTACTTTACAGTATTTTGGGAGATTTTATTTTTTTTTTTTAATTTCAAATGTTTTCAAAAACAGAAAATTGGAGGTACTACAGACCAAATACATTCTTGACTATGTATGTATAAAAATGTAACCTTCAGAAACCCTGAGAAGTGAATGGCATCCTTAAACATAGACCAGTGGCCAAGAAAAATGTCTGTGTATGGGGCTGAGAAGTGTGCAGAATATAGTTTTTCATCAAATCATGGAAACAAGAGATAAAATAGACCAATTGGATTATCCTGGCTATTCCCTTGGCACTGAGATACAGGAGAGCAGAAGAAGAAAGAAACAATCAAAAAAAGCATTAAAGCTATGAAATGTCTGTTATGAAATGTCTATTTTTTAAGAAATCACAGTGCAAACAGAAGTCCTGCGACAGCCACTGCACATTATGTTGTTTGAGACCCGTCAAAACTGATATAAAGAAAGAAAAAAAGAATATGGAGCTTTCTTTAAAACGCCTTGGGCTTTTCCTTTCTCACATAACGAGCTTTCCATAAACCATAATGTTGAGAGTTTTTATCTTGTTCCCAATGTTGAATGATCAAAAATTAAAAAAAAAAAAAAGGGGAAATGATTACCGTGACACTGACACAGTGTTTTATGCATTAGAGAGTGCAGTGGTTCTTACAGAGACCTTGGTAAGGGTATGAAAATCTGTACTGATGAGTTCTTCACCAGTGCCAAGGGATTGAACAAAGACACTTGCAAGTGCCATGAGGAAGATGAAGCAGAGGTGAAGTGAATACAAAGGCCAGCTGGTGAGTCAGTGGCCAAACCACAATATAATTTGGGTGTTTTGTCCAGTTTTTTTGGTGTTTCAAGGCTGGACCCTTTCCTACGTAGCTCTGGAAAAAAATAACTGAAGACACCAGCTCTTTTTAACCACTGAAGCAGAGCTATAGTGTAGGCTGGGTACACCTGCCCTGGCTTGCTAAAATCACTGCAGTCCTCCCTAACTAAGATTGGCACTGTCCTTGCTGCTTGTAATACATCCTTGTAATGGAAAAGCATTGAACACTTTGAAGTGGCAGATGAAAAGGTTTTAGCAATGTCCACTTTGGATCAAGGGTCTACATTTTCTTGAAGGTCTTTTATTTCTTGGCTAGTTTGGGTTGTTGATAGTTTGTGTTTTTTTAAATTGTTGGCAGTGCAACTATTGACTTTTAGAGAGAAGGATGAGGATTTTTTTGGTAACTGTATTGATTTTATCCCATTTGCCTTCATTTAATTTGGAAATGGAAAGCATATCTTTAATGCTAATTAGGCAGCACATTGCTTAGTCTTCCTGTCCTCGTGTAAATAACAATTAGCAATAATTTAGCAGTTGTACACTCTGGCATCTTCTAAACCATACCATTGTATACCATTCCAAATTCCTTTGCATTAATTAGGATCATAAGCCAATCAGCACTAATTAAGAAGAAAATAAGTATAATAACAAATGAAACAACACCAGTGATTTGTATCTGTTCAGTATTTCTCTGCAGTTTATCAAATAGTTGTAATGTGAAGGAACTTCTTCTAATTGAAACTAATTATGAGGTTTCCCCCGTTACTTTGAGCCTCATGTTCAAATCCCACAAAGCTCATTAAATAAGTAACAAAGCTGGAATCTTTAGCACATATTGTAACTTGGTTCATGTTAATTAGCACCACGTTTTGGAGGCAGTAAGAGGCCGTTCAGCACCAAATGCTACCTAAAGGGACATTAGATAAGGATTTTTTGCAGATGTAAGGGTCTGCACACAGACTTGAGCCAGGTATTATCAGATTCAACTGAAATGTCACACACATGCCTCAAGACTGTATGCTAAATAGGATACTTTTGCAATTCAGCCCATTTTGACCCTGTCTTAATGCCTGTTGTTATTTGGAGCAAGCATCTGGGGAAATGTAGGCACTTAAATATTACAATCATTACCTCTGAAGGTCACTCCTGTCTATTGGTGACTGTGTCTTGCAATAGCATACATTTTCCACTGCTGTTTTGGGTGTCATTAGCATCATTTCACTTTCAGAAGCAGGAAGCAATCTCCATGCCAGCACCTTTGCCAATTCCTGGTCTGTTTAACAGACTGAAATTGCTGCACAATATTTATGTGTTAATGACACTAAAGGTATATGATGTTAGGTACAGTCTCCATTCAGCTGCATGTAGTAATTTCAAGGTAAGCAGTCCAGTGAGTGTTGAATACAGTAAATCCAGTAAGTCCTCTGGTTTTGTGTCTTTTCACTACAAATGCACCTCATCTTAAGCATTCTTCAGTACAATCTTATGAGACAGAGCCACACACTGATCTTACAAGAGATTGCTGCCTTTCTGCTGCTCTGCCACTCTCCATCTTTGTGGACAAAGACACGCATGACCTGATCTTATTGGAAAATCTCATATGCCCTGAAACCAAACTGAATTGGAACAACTCACAGTCTAGTTTGTGCTTACACGATATCCCTTTCCAGCTGACACTGTTTTGAGATCACTAATTAATTTACTAATTAATTAAAATACCCTTCAAGTGGCACAGTAACTCTGACATCTTGGATTCTTTGCTGGACCCTCTGGCTTTTCAGCTGTGTGTGCGCAGATTGTCAGGAGATCTCTGATCCCACCACCACCCCCTACCTGCTTTCCTTGGGGCTGTGAGTGTGGCCCAAAAGCCATGCACAGGTACAGGACTGCCACTCTTAATACCCAGGCTTTCTTCTTGCCTGTGAAGATCATGCCTGGACTGTTTGCAGGCAGGACAGCTGAGGTTCAGGTCCAGTGGTAACTGAACATGAGAAACAGATCCCATTTTAGACCAAACAAAAAAATGTCATCAGGTAAATGAGGAGGAAAAAAAGTGCCAGTGCCCTCCCCCCCCCTGCTTCTACATTCCCAAATAATTTGTTTTCATTGAATGATTTCTATAATCTGAGGTAGTGCTTAAATGAGTATTGAGAAAAACACCACACAGTTTCATGGCAATCTTCTCAGATGCAAAAAATGAGGCCAGATATAAGTTACAAAACTCTGACAGAAGTGTGTGATCCAAAATTATTCAAAACTAAACTGTTCAAGCACTTCTTCAGGAGGCTGAATCCAGTGATGGCAACATCCCTTTGCCCTGTTTTGTGTGAGAGCCAAGTAGGCTGTGAGCATTGATAAGTTTCTCTGACATGATCAGTGAGGAGGACTTCCTCTGCTGAGAAGTCAAAGCCTCAATTCCACTGGAGAAAGTTTAGATTGGATCTTAGGAACAATTTCTGCAGTGAAAGGGTGGTGAAGCACTGAAACAGGCTGCTTGGGAAAGTGGTGGAGTCACCATCCCTGGATGGCCCTTGGGGACATGGGTTAGTGCTGGGCTTGGCAGTGCTGGGTTAATGGTTGGAATTGATGATCTTAAGGGATTTTTTCCAACCTAAATGATTCTGTGAGTCTATCCATAGTGAAAGCTTTTGGTGATTTCCTGGATGTTGGAGGAGCAATGTGATGGGAGGTGTCTTCAAGGTGTCTCCAAGTTTGAAAACTCACCTCCTTCTAATGTCATCCTCCAACACACAAAGGGAGCACAGCTGGTGTTACATTTTTGGGTGTTTTCAAGGGAAAAAAAATAAAACATCTTCAACTGCCCTTGTTTACTTTTCCCTTTTAAGAACCTGGGGACTTTATATAGAGAAAATTGTCTACAGCAAGTTCTCCCTCTCTCCATTGAGCAAACTGAAAGCCTCAGGTTACATCAGAATTAATGTACAGTACTCAGTTTCTTGTGACATGCCTGTAAAGAAAGAAAACAGGCCATAGTTTTCTTAGGAATGTATCAAAACAGCCTAGAAACTGAAGCAGCTAGTCCTTCAGGAAACCTCCTACAGCTTGCTGCAGGTCCAAGTACCATTGTGTACATTAGGGTTTTTTATCTGAAAATAGAGTGCTATCCAATAAAAAAAAATAAAAAAACAAAATTGAAGCTTAATTTGTTGTTTCTGATAGAAAGCATGTATGTCTAGAAAGGAATAATCGATGTAATAAACTAAGTTTAAAGAAAAATTGAATAGCTGTTGGTTTTACAGCATATAGGCTTAACTACAGGTGCCCATAAAGGAAGAGGTAGGGGAAATTGGAGGAATTTGGGCTGTTCAGTCCTTGTGTTGAGAAAAGCAGGCAAAACAGGAATCACCAGGACACTTTTTCTTCTAACAGAATTGGTTTTCTACACACCTTTCAATATGTCCTAATTATGATCTCTTAAGTGCCTAAAGCAACAGGGGATTGCTGACCCTTCCTCTTTCAAGGCCCTTTGACTCACTAAAATCCTTAAACTGTTTTTCAGTCTTTGTCTGAAAAACATAAAATAACAAAAAATGAAGTGATTTGCCTTACCTGTCTTCTGTGACAGTGACCCAGGCAGAAAGGTTTGTTAATGTCAAAATCACTGAGGGAAAACCTGGCACATCACTAAGGCAATTTTGGTTTCTGCTTTAATCTGAGCTTGGAAAGAGTTAAAATTACAAGGAATCTTACCTCCAGAAATGGAGAGGGAGAAAATGAAAAAGAAATAATGCACACAAAAAAAATACTTTTTTTTTTTTTGGTGGAAAGGATTGCCTTCTGATTTCAATTATTTCTGAGTTGTAAACATTTTCAGGGACAAGGAATTCCTTTGCATACACATATTGCTATTTGCAAAAACCAGGCCCAGTCCAATGGAATTTTGTTTTTGTCTCAGCAGAGTCATTTTATTCATCTGTGAGATTTTATTTAATACACTGGTATTAATGACAGCAAGAAATTAAACAGTTGTTTCACTCATTTTTCTTCTTTTCACTGTGTGTCTTTCTTCCCACCACCCCCCCCCTCAACCCCCATATCTTCATAATTATGTTTTAAAACCGTAAATGTTTCCAAAGGTAGTGCCAGATTTAAAATACTGGTTGTTATTACAATGTGTGGGTGGCTTTACCCTCTCTATTTGCAGCCTCCAGCTTTTATCTGCCTTGCTTCAATCCTCTTCCTCTAAGAGAGGCATCCAAAAAAAAATCAACTCTTTTAGGGGAGAAGCAGCTTGACTCCTTTTATGATGATTATGATTATTTAAGACTGGAGTGCCTACCCTTTAGCAGGTAAAACAAAAAAAAAAAAAAATTTGAAAGCTTAAATTTTGATGCAATAAATCAATCAAGCATTCAGCCCCTGTCTCCCAGGCTCATTTTCATCTCATCCTCCTGGCTGCAAGGATGTTACTCCATGGTGGTGATGAGAATCAGGCCTCCTTTCTGCACAAAGCAAGTTTAAAGAGGAAAGATATTTTTGCAGCCTGCTGAGGCATATCCCAGAGCCTCTTGTCCTTTGTGCTGCCTATAGGGAGCTCAGGGTAGGGGAAGGGGACAACAGAGGCTGTCTCATCCTCCCCTGTTGTACATTTACATCAGGCATGGGTGAGAGCTGTGCACAACATCAGGTGAAAGGATGTAGCATTCTGGATAATCCATTTGCACTACACATTTCTGCTGATGCCACAGATGATGAGCTGCAGCACTTAAACTGCAGCACTGTTGAAGTGGACTCAAACACAGAACCCGCTAACAAAACCACTTCAGCATGGGCTGAGAAGGGTCCATGAGGAAGGAATCAGTGCAGCAGTGACATCGTTCTTCCAAAAACACGGGGCTGAGTTGCCCCTTAAACTCTGTTGGCTATAATGGCTAGTTTCTGCTACTCATAAAGGACTTCATCAGATATCATGTTTCCACTTGTAGACAACAACTGTGCTCAGTCTGACGAGTCCCAGTTTCTGGGTACAGGCAACAAAGGATATTTCCAGGGCAGATCTGTCCTCCCTGGGTGATAAATGACTTGTGTTGGCAGGCTGCTCACCACAGCACTACAGCTTTCTGAGCTGGTCCCCCTTGGACTGTCTTTGTGTGCTGGCAGTGTTCTGAGACTGTGCTGGGAGCTGGGAGGTTTGGGTGCCCCAGAGCATAAGGATGGGTTAAACTCACATTTCCCATTTGTCTGGGTAAACGCTGTCGTATCAAGAGTGGGCTTCCTGTGTGTCCATAGGGGAATGTGAGCTGACCAGACAGACACCAAACAGGTTTGAAATGGGCAAAGGAGTTAGAGGATGGGTCCAAATGGGGTTTTTATCTCCCATTTTCTCCTGGCTAACCAGTATTGGAGGGGGAGGGTCAACTCTCAAGGATGCTTTTCTTGGCACCTAACCAGGTAACACAAGGGGACCAGGGAGCCCAGAGTCTCACGTCTGAGAGGTGGGATCAGTGTCACTGTATCAATACAACTTTCCTGACTCATCCTCAGGGATTTTCTTGGAAAAAGATCTTAAAGAAGGAGCCAAACATCACTAAAACCTTGTCCTTCATGCACCGTGCTGCAGGAGGGAAACTGAGGCGTGGGGACAGAGCAATTTGCTCCAGCAGCAGGGGCACTCCAGAGGTTCAGCAAAACCCCTGGAGCAGCCAGAGGCTTCCTATTCTTTCTTTAGCCCTTAATGTGATTCTCTGTAGTCATTACAGTTTCCTCTATATCTGAATGAAGAGTCCCATAAAAGTTTAGTGTTATCTGTCTGCCTGCTCTCCTGATTATCTGTGCTCATAGATGATGGCTATTGACTCATTATTGGCATGGCACTGATCTGAACTTTGAGTTTATTGTGCTGTGGGAACACAGTAGCTATCCAATAATGTAGTTATTTCAGCAGGCACCCTTTCTTCTATAAGATAAGAAGACAGTTGTGTCTGTTTAGTGCTATCATAAAGTTGTGCTGCTTTCTCAATAAAAAGGAGACTCTGCTTGCTGTTAAATGGAGAGACAGCAGCATAGCTTTGTATCCAGGGTTTGGATGAACCCAGCTTCTGTTTAATGAACCTCTGGCTTGTACTTTGGATGTAGCTGTTGTTCCTTTAATCAGCAAAACTTTACTGAAATCAGGAGGTTTCCTGATAAGTTACAAATTCTGAAAATAATTCAACTGCCAAGTTGTAATCTCAGGTACTTTTCTTTACCCTCCCCATCCTCTGCAGGGCAACAAAGTGTTTGTGTTGCTTCAATCCTTATTGCTTCAAAGCTCTTTGAAACACGGCAATGTGGTTTGAACTCACAGCTATGCAGTCAAATTCTGTCTTTGGCATTTTATCTTCAACTGTTTGTGTTCCAATTAATTAGGCATATCGTGCTGGACTGGGGATAATATATTAGATATGTTATGAGTCTTTCCCTCTGCTGCAGTAGGTGACAATTCTTCGCCAGTGACTTGAAAGTGCAAGAGCTGTTTCTCCCAACTTCTTCTGGGGAAGCAAATATTTAAGCTAAAGACACTTGATTTTTACTACTATGGGTTATGGTTGGTTTTGATTACATTTTCTGTCTCAAAAGCTATCAGTATATTCTAAACATGTGTAAGTAAATGGTCAAGTGAGAGCAAAAGTGTCTGGGAAAGTCTATGTGCCACCCAGACCAGAGGATGCAGGCTGGAAAGAAATTAATGTGAAAGAAAAGGAAAAAAAAAAAAAAAAAGAAACCAACTGAGGAATCCATATTGTATCATTTAAGTCCTTTATACACAAAATAGTCTGGCATCCTGCTGAGATCTCTGACTTGGGTTTGGGCTCTGAACCCCCTACTAGTCTATTAAAAAGAGAAGGGATATTTGCAAAGACTGGGCAAAAGCATACAGCTGTGCTAATGTTTAGAGATTCTCATAACTCAGGTTCTGGCTTAGTGGCATCTGTAAAATTAACAGCTTCGAGTTTGGTTCAATCATAGGAGCAGGGAGTCTGCTGAACACATGGGGTCTTAGCATAATCTTAACACTTGTTTGTGGAGAGATCACACAGAGAGCTGCATATGGTTGGGTTTAAGCTGCTCCTGGGGTGCTGAGGGCACTTCTGATGAGCAGGGGTTGGTATTAAGATCAGTGTGGCTCAGGATATGGAGATACTGTGAACTTTTTGGAGTGCCACAGCCTGTTTGTTCGGCTGGTTTTGAGATCCTGAGGGACCTGGCCATCTGCAGCAGCCTCAGGCATTCTTCTGGTGCTGGCCTGTTTCTTAGTAGGTCTCCCATCAGCAGAAATCATATGGCTGGGAAAAAAAAAAAAAAAAAAAGGCTTCAGCATTTTATGTTTTCCAAGAAAAAACTTTCCNNNNGATTTCCAGAGAATAACTTTGCCAGCTGCCTATGTGCTCACCATTGCAGATTCTGCCCTGCATTTGTGGTGAGAAATGGGAGACTTGGTGACTTCCTCAGGATGAACTTGTGGAGGAGGGAAAAGCCACCCTTGTGACTTTTCATTTCTAGTTTGGGATTAGAGGGTACCGTCTGTTGTTCTTTCTCCCTGCACATTTATCTACCTATCTGCTCTCACAGCCACATCCCTCCCATTGTCTGCTCACTGTGGTCATTTTGGCCCATTTTTGATCTATTTAAATCACAACAATATCAGAGCCACAAGCTGTGTCACGTATTGTCAGCTCCGTGGAGTAAAATCTCTGTTTACTAGAAGGCAGCACAAAATTTCAGTGCTCCACACCTCTGAGAACTCAAATCCTTCCCATTTGGAGGGAGTGACCATTTGCTCTCTCCCTTTGATGCTTTTCAGTGAATGCTTTTTCTCACTCCAGTGAATCCCCAATGGATAAGAAGTATAGAAAAGCACTTAATTTGCACCTTAAAATGTATTTTTTCCCCTATTGCACAAGGGCCAAGAACAATGTTCCCCTTCTGCCTTTCCCTTGTAGTTCATGCATTTCTACTTGATCTTTCTCAAAGCCACACAATCTTTGGAAGACAGAAGGATGACAGAACAACTGACAAGAAGACCTCAACAGAACATTCAGGGATTTTTTATGCTTTTTTTCTCTGAAAAATTTCCCAGAAAATTATCAATGGGAAGGTGTAAGAGCCATCCTTAGCCCAGACAATTTGGGGCTTCTGTTGAGCAAGTGCAGAGCCAACATGGACACTTCCAACATGCATGCATTGCCTTTGGAAAATGTTTGTTGACCAGGCCAGCTGGCAGATCCATTAGCCATATTGTGCTGGATGAATCATGGACTCTGACCCTCAGTCCCATGAAATATGTCGGGATGTTGTGCACGAGTTGCCTCTCTAATCCCACTTCCTTCTCAGCCTACATGCAGCCTTGGTGTTTTAATTAAAAAACTTAGTGGCATCATATTTATGCCCAAACACTTTCTTCTATCCCTACCTCTAACAGAGGACGATAACATTTGTTCGGTGAGAAAAGCTTTCTTAAAATATTAATTATTGCTATGGCCCCAGTGTAAATTAGATGCTTAACTGGTAGGTAGGAAGAGGCAAGTTTCTGGAGAGAAGGCAAGACATAAGACCAAGACCAGTTCAAAAATGGAGCTGAGTTGCCAGTTCATTTGTCAAGGCCAGTAAGGGAAATTAGAACCCTAATTCTTAAAGCCGGAAAAGCCAGTGTTGAAGAGAGCCACAGAGACTGAAAAGAGGTCAGTGAGTAATGCATGTTGGAGCCAGGACAAGGGAGTAACAGCACCGAGTGCCTGCCGAGAAAGACAAACAGTGGTAATGTGGGCAATACTGCTGAACTGGCTTCAGCACAAACCACCCTAAAAGGCTGTCACTCTGAATGGGGCTGTGCCAGAGCCAGACCATTCCTCCTGCTTCCTCCAGCATCTTCCCAGCCACAGGAGCATGCCTGCTGTCATTGCAGCAAGCGCCGCGCAGCCTGAGGAGGACTTTGTACCATTACAATTAAAGCTCTTATTCTCATACACAGAGCAGGGTTAGACAATCTGGGTCAACACGTATGTACAGCCTGGAAGGGTGCTCATCGCAGCTGTGAAGAGCTCTTTCCACTGCTAAGCCATACTGAGTGGTGGTAAAACGCATAAAAGAGGCTATGTAACATATTTACTTACAACAAAGTGTCATATTCCATTCTACTTAGGGCACTTGTTCAACTGTCCCTGGAGGGAGTGACAAGCCTGTGACAGAAAGACCAGTGAGATGACCCCTGAGAAAGATTTCAGACAAAGGTTTCAGATAAGGTCTGACCTGACACCAGCTGCTAATAAATCACAGCTTTTGTATTATATACATGTCTATATATTCACATATGTTTGTCCATCTATAGATATGCATATGCAAAAACAACCTTTTAAAAGTTCCTTGTGCCTCACTCAGCCAGTTGAGGGTCCTTTAAAAACTCTCTTCTGCAGATGCTTAGCAGCTTGAAAGATCTCTTCTTTTAAATTAGGCCCCCCAGCACTGTCCTTTCCACATCAGAAGGTGGTTTTTAAGCCCTCCCCTTCAGTATCCAAAACTAAATTAATCTAACATCAGGAGAGGCTTGTAGAAGGAAAACCTATCAGACTTTGAAATAGTGTTCCCCAGGGAAGCTGGGGAAGCCCAGTCATTTAAGAATGAATGAACTGACCTATTCTGGGAGAGCAGGAAGGATGGGCTAGCTGAGCTAATATGGCTTTTCCATTTCTAATATATCTGACCTAAACTTGGACAGTCGAGACCCACCAACGCAGGCAGATGTGCTTTCAAGGAACACACCAGAAAATGAGGAACAGCATTCTTAGTAGGCAGACAAGTCATAACCACAGGATCCCTGGACATTCAGTTGTGGCTTTTTTGTCTTCTTCCCTCTCCAAATTCTGTGCTAAGTCACTTTGCTCTCCAAAAGCAGAAAAGACTCAGGATTCTGCTCCCGAACTGATGTAATCTAGTTTGGGAATTTGGGAAACAGTTAAAGAAAGGAGGAGACTATGGAAGGAATGCTGAAGGAAAAATGTACTGGCAGATCAGTGTATGCCTTGTTATGGTTTGGGTTTTAAGTAAATGACAAATATCACTCTGAGAAGGAAAAACAAACTTTGAATTGAAAACACAGGTACTAATGTTCAGACATAACTTGTTTTTTCCTCCCACATGCCATGGCCTGTGGAGTCTAAGTAAATAAAGTCCTACCTAATTTTCATTGTGACTGCTGAGGATATGCATGATTCTAAGTGTGGGTACATACGTGTACATATATCTATCTATATATGTATGTGTATAAATATATGTGTGTGTATGTTTATTATTTTTCATTTCAGTTTCTATAACCCAAATTCTTTGAGGAATTTTGCAATAGTTTTATCATCCTCCCCCTCTGAAAGTTGGGCTTGGAGAATAAACTAAGTATACTAATTGTGTTAGGTTATCTACTGGAATGAGATGGGATCCTTTCAGGGAAAAAAAAAATAAGTGCTGTAGGATTACTACAGCAACCAATTACACAGACATTCCCCCATCAAAAGCTGCATCTTGAGCAGAGATCCAGTATCAGAGATTTGGCATAATAACCCTTCAATACAAGTCAGTCAAGGATTGCAGGAATGATAAGGAATGAGAAAGATGTTTTTAGGGGAAAGCTACTTTTCTGTAGAGTGGAACCTGATTTATCCTTAGCAATGTGTAATGCTGGTGACAGCCTGTATTCTCTACCTCATTTCCTATAGGGCAAAAGAGCAAGGGGATGTGAAATGTGGGAAATGAACTGAAAGTCTCAATAATTGCTCCCTTTGGAGTCAAACGAAGACCAGGCAGTCCTGGAGTGTGGTTTTACTCTAAGAAATAAGATCCAGGCCGAAGGATAAGGATAGTCCCTGGAAAGCCCTTAGGGGAAAGTAATGAGGTGTTCATCTAAGAGTTTTTTAACTGTTTTAGTTCAAGGGGGTGATATCTCTCACACTGGACAAGACCTGCCTATACGTCACTCAAAATCTGAAAAAGTCCATTTTTTGAGTTGCTGGCCTCAAAAATCATTGTGTATGTATCTTCCCTGTAACCACGTGTTTGGGGTTGCCAGAACCCCCTAAAAATTAAACTTCAGCATTGATTAATTTCAGCACTGTCTCCTCCGATGACGTCCAGTAAAACATTCACTGAGTCATTCTTTTTCTCCTGAATTATCATCTAAAGACATGATGCCAATGTTCCAACAATACTGTAACACCCCAAAAGCTTCTAACGCTCTCAGACACCAGCAATTTGGGGAATTACTCAATTTTTCTCAAAATTTACAAATATGAAATAATTTCCATTGTGTTCAACTTGTTTTTTCATGTATTTTCAGGGAGCAGTAAGTTATTTTTTCTCATCCCCAACAGAAGAAACTCTTCCTGGCATTTTTTGTTGTTGTTGTTTGGTTGGTTTTTGGAGTTTTTTTTAATTTTTCTTTTAAAGACATCTGACATGCACTCATCACTCATTTTGTGAAGTTTACACTTTAAGAAAAATATGTTGCAATAAAATTACAAGCTGTTATGGCTGCAGTAGCTGGCAGGATTTCTCTGTGTGGCTTCTCTCTTCCCATAGCCTTTCTGCATGCTGGTCAGGATAGGATGCTCAGATTACCACACGGACTTCCCATGCAATCTTTGTCCAGTTGTTTTTAATACACTGAGATTCAGACAAAAAAGGAAATTCCCTCATGTCTCTTGCTTTGCACGTCGCCACAGCTCCTCTGCTTTAGACTGTGTTGTTTGTTATTCTTGTGAGCTTGTTGAATGCCTCTTGCAGGGGAAAGAAAGGGCAACCATTTTCTACCACAAGCCTTCTCTGGATCTGATGGGAGATCTTCAACAGTTAGGAAGCTCAGCTCCCTAAGCAGCAATTAACATCTCCTTAGCCCATGGGGTGCTATCCTTCACGGCTCACCTGTAAGCTCTTCTACACAAGCCCAGGTTCTTTCTTGGTTTTTATTTGTCCTTTGTTGGATTTTTTGTTTGTTTGGTTTTTTCCTGTGTGCATGTGTGTTTGTCACATGCTTAGTAAAGGGAAGCCCCCACAGTTACCTGGAAAAAATGCCTTAAGGGAGTGAGGGCTGTGTCTTGTGTTGCTAGACATTCAGTGGATCCTGCATCTTCCCCAGAGGCTGTGCCAGGTCAGTGCTCTGGGTTGCAGGAATGACTCACTAAGAATAATGCACCACCTTCCATCAGGATCTCCAGTTTAATCTCCAGTAGAGATTAAAGGACTGCTTCATCTGGGATGAAAGAGGGCAATGACAAGTGGTTAGGTCAGTAATTACAGTCCATGGAGAAGAGTCAACGGAATCTCCACCCTGAGATACATATCTCCAGGCTGAGTCACAAGCTCTGACCATGCCCATCAGGCACTTTCAATTAGTTGATACCAATCTACCTAAATGTACCAGTGGCAACACAAATCCTTTCTGCTTAGACTAGAAGAGTTGCTGCCTTGGCTGGGAGGGAGTGCAGTCACCAGCTTCATCCCTGTCTATCACAGACCACACTGCCTTCTCCAAGCAAAAATATCACTTTGGTGGTGGGATTGACAGTGCTGGGTTAATGGTTGGAGTGGAAGGTCTTAGAGGGCTTTTCCAACCCTAACGATTCCCTGATTCTGTACTATGATCACAGACCGTCCCAAACTTCTGGTGAAGAGGTGTGGTGTGTTCTGTCCAACTGTTGTGTACCTCACAGCCTGAAGTTATTGACATATTAAAGTAATCTAAACAATTAAAACCTTTGCTAAAGAAGGCAATGGAAATGCAGATTTTTGTTGTGGTGATGGCGATCTGAAATATGATTCAAGAGCATTTGCTTTTCCAGTCTCATTTTTTAAAATCCCTCCCTGTCTTCCCTGTAGCCCATAAAGCAGATTTGTTTTGTGGCAAGCATACAGTAATGTGCTTATATAGAACACAGAGGCTTAAGCAGTTTTCCTCTATGGCCTTTGATTCACTGAAATTCGCCCTGAGAAACACTGCAGTGGTGGTTGATCTACTCCATCCCTCCTCCCGGTGCTGTATATTTCCCATATCATATTCCTCAATATTCCTTCTGGCAGATGTGCCAAAAGGGCGGCAATAAAAGCCCATTTGTGCGGCCAAGAGTTCATCGCCTCTACTCTGAAACGGCGTAAAACCAACATTCAATAATTCTGCTTTGCAAGCCGTTGTTATTTTGATAACACTTCAAGCGAGCAGCAGAAATACCGAGCAGCCCCCGGGCAGGGGGAATTAGTCAAGACAGTGTCTTTCCTGCAACTGGAGGTCTCTGGAAAACAAGGGCGGGTTTGAAGCTGGATGCCTTGGGAATCAATAGATGATTGTTTGCATGTGGGGGCCACAAAGTGCTGCCACAGTTGAGGGTCAGTTGGTCTTACAGTTACAAACTGCATTTTTCGGAGGCCTGCCACATGCCTGTTTCTATTTGCAGGCGGCAAATAACGCGCCACACAAGTGGTCTGCGAGCTCCTTGTTTTTCCTTAAAGGAAAATATATATGTGCTGAGGGGAGAGGGAATTAGCAGGGAGCTGGCACTGCATTTCAAGGCCCGCGCTTTTACTTTTAAACTGCGTTCGTTGAAGTCCTGCTTAGCCTTAATAAATATGTTTCTCTAGCCAAATCTTTGAAGTCAGGCCTGGAGATTTAGCTTCACAACTCTCACTCCATTTAGTGGAAATATTTCAACTAAATACACATTCATCAAATTGACAAAATAGATGTTTGTATTATATTATATTGTACTATATTACATTATTTTATTTTGTTTTGTGTTTGGACCAATCCAAAGCACATTGCAGTCAATAAAAATCCAGTCAGTGGATGCTGTACCATGCTATCATGAAAAATGTCTTTATTAAACACATTCCAGTAGTCAGATGGGCTAATATTTAGACAACATTTCCTTACTTACCCTGAATTCCTCCCTGTCAACACAAGCAAGAACTTATACCGTATCTTGTGTGTTGAGGGCTTGTTGGTTTTTTGGGGTTTTTTGGGGTTTTGGGTTTTTTGTTTTTTTTTTTTTTTGGTTAATATTATTTTTAGAAAATAAAACTGTTGAGGTAGATGTTCTGATGTGGAAAAACATGTACCAACCAAGGCACTTTCAGCAGCCTGCTAGGTAGTCAGCAATGTGCAGGTGGGGATATGCAGATACAGATTAGAAGTGCCCTCTGTGGGAAGGGTGAATGACCTCACTTTTCCTTCTTTTCACTATATTTCATTTATTGTACTTGAGAGTCAGGTCATTAAAATGCTTTTCAATAGCTTCTCCTTTTGCTACATAGAATGAACTTCAGGGATGCTGAAGGCCCTCAGTGTTGTCTTCCATGGATCAAATCCCTAATTTATTTTTCAGTCTCTGTGAAACCATCTCC